>JBBPDC010000028.1:6322126-6348665 GCA_037974485.1 Hemigrammopetersius urotaenia
ATATATACACACACACACACACACATAAAGGCATTTAGAACTTATACCGTGAATATTTATACCATCAGTTTCTTTTTTCGTTTTTCTCAAAATCAGAGGGGACACAAGGGTTATGCATACCGAGAGTGACAGCTGACAGCTGGAACTCATAATTTCCTGAAAGTGCAAGGGGTTTCACAACAATATTAGGATGAAATTACTCAGTGCACCTCATAGTACAGCCTGGCAGAAAACTCTTATTTCAGCAGCTACAATCACTCTAAATTTTAAGTCATTCTCTATAGTACCAAATAAGTCCTATGACAACAGTCAAATCCTTTTGATTGCTATACAGAACCATTTTAAAAGGTTCTTTGAAGAAAGAGGTTTTTCACCATAGAGAAGAACATTGATCCTTGCAAAGAACCATCCACTCAGTTGAACCACGTTTTATGACTGTATCTTGAAACTTTAGACAACTAGCCTAGTTTCTGCCATGAAATAAAATGAGCTTGCAGATGATTATCATTTTCTTGAACTGGTTGATGCAGTTGCAACTCAAACTAAAACTATGATTCCATGCAAAAGCAGTACTGATGACAGCATGCTTACACATACCTTGTTTCGGTGCAGTTCCTTTACTACATATTGCAAACTTGTGCTACACATATGGGGGCTAATCCAGACTTACTGCTTGGAGAACGATTTTAGAAAAAGCAAAACTCACAGAACTTGCTATCTTTCATTGGCTTTTCCATTTTAGTGTGTCTGAAAGGTCACGTAACCCGATATTATCTCAAACACCCACTACAACACAAGACTTAAACCATCTATTTTATTTAGACTTTTATCCGCCAAACCTTCCTTGTTAGTGCTGATCTGCAAACCCAAGCTTTGTGGCACTGTGTCAGCAGCTGATTATAGAGATTTAAAACTTCAAATCTGGGATACTGAAGCTTGTTAGTTTAAAGAGAGGCCAAAACGAGGCCAAAACACTAAAAATGTACCGCATGGTGTTACATAAGAGGCGCTGCATTGTAACTGATGCCAGGTTATGTAAAACTGGACGCCTGAAAAACTGACAGGCTGTGGATTCGACAGACTAAAACCCAGACAGAGCATTTTCCACTCTTCTCCAAAGGGTCAAAACATGGATATTCATTTAGTTCCTCAGTTTTGACCCATCGTTATCCCCTCATAAAACACATAAAAACATCGATTATTATAAAGAAAAGAGTTGGAAATAGCATGAAAAAACTTTAAAGATTAAAAGACAACCACAACCCAGTCCATGCAGTCTGTCTATAGAAGTTAAGTTGCAAAGAAAGACCACTTAAAATTAGTTATTTTTCTGATGTAATGAAAAATACAATTACAACTAAGCGCTTATTCATCTTTCAATAGTCTGGCCGCACTCATCTGTGCTGAAGTTACAAGGTGTGTTTGAACATAACAGAACAGAGCTTGTTACACTTACATCAGCCTTAAAGGCATAAAAACAGCCTGGTTAATTCTAAGTAATTCATAATGACTGTTTTTGGTACATTAAACAAATGTGACCTCAGAGTGTAATATTAAACTGAAGATGATGTAGAAATATGGGCCCTTTAACACAAGAGCAGAAAAATTGAATAAAACCGTCATGAGATTGTAGTTCAGTAACAATTCTCACTGATACACTGTGACATCCTCTCTTCATACAGTTACAATGTACGGAATAGAGCACACCTGAGGAGGCTGACAGGAGTAAACAAAGCAACATATGGGCTGATTGTAATTTTATTACATCAACCTCCATACAAGTTAAGAATGTTTTTCCTTCAAGGCTTTGTACTGCAGACATCAACAATATATGACAAAATGTCAGACTGAGCAATTCAACAAAGGTTGGCTGAATGATCCATTTGTTTTTATATCAAAATTGCACATCAGAAAGAGGCCAGTTTTTAAATCACAACACGTAGCTGCAATTTAAAAGATATATGTGGTAAAGATAAAAGATATATAAAAGATACAAGGTTAGTGTGAAGACACTCAACCTCATACTTGATCACTCCATTTAGCGTTACATCTGCAATATTGCATCGAAATCATAATTGCAAATTGGATGTTTCACCAAAATCGCTCAGCCAGCGGTTCACAATCTTGGTCATAAGGACTTTGTGGACACAGTTTTTGGGTTTTCCCCCAATTTTCAGCGCTTCACACAGTTCATGAAAGTGATTCAAACATATGAACATGATTCAAATGTGCCCACTCAAATGAAATATATTGCATCAACGCAGTGGCAACAAGAAATAACGAAACAGAAAAAAAATAATGTGCTGATGTGCTTCATTTGTGTTAAAATAGGGTACACATTTGACACAGTTCACAAAAGTGATTCAAACAAATGAACATGATTCAGATTTGTCCACTAGAATGAAATATATTACATCAACCTAATGACAGTCAAAAATAAATAAACAGAAAGAATAAAATGTGCTGCATTTCTGTTAAAATAGGGTACAGATTTGAATCAAGCAACTTTTACGAAATCACTTTTCTCAGTGTCCCGAATGGGTTGATTGAGTGCAGAGTAGGGCATCAATATGTTCACATGACGAGATTGTGGAATTGCACGGTTAGTCTAATGAACAATTCACAGCAATTCGGTCAAGCCTTAATGGTCACCACAGATGATGAACACAACTCTATTGGTCTATTAAGTCTCCAAAAGCAGACTAATCATTTCTGTCACATCATTAAACTATAAAAATATTCTTGCAAGGAAGTTGCCCAGTCCAGGCTATTCCCGTAAGCATTTCCTTGTACTGAGGTATGAAAACCAAATACCTATGAAAGGACGATTGTATTCCTCATTCATGGATGAAATATTTACCTAAAGCCCAACACATAACAGCAATCTATTGTCTCTAGGTTATGGCTTTGAAAAAACTTCTGTTTTACCACGATATCACATTTCAGATGTATTATTCTCTAGGAGTTCCAAATCTGTTCTCCTGGACTACTGCTCCATTTTCTCTCCTTATCTACTATTTTACTAGTTGCTCATGTGTACCATTGGTCTATTCACAAACTAATCTTTGGACTCTAGTTTACAACCATTGTCACACTAACACAGGCGAAATCAAGGCTACACCTAAAAGAGATATTATGTAGGTCACTAGTTCCTGGTTCTGCTCCTGGAGTACCTGAAGAGCACACTGACCCTTAATGTGGTTTTAAAAAAGCAGAATATAGTTCATAAAAAAATAATTGTATTATCCTTTTTATTCTTTGACTATTAATTATGATAGATGAAGCCTATATTAGGCAATTGCTGTTCTTGTAGAAATGTGGTGTATATGGACATGTCCATTTGAAATGTGTTTTGAGAAGAGACAAAAGTGAACATGTCTTTTAATCTTTAAAATCTAAAACTGATCACACCCTAAGGATTATTATCAAGCCATGTCATGTTAAATTTTTTAGTTTTATGGTGTTGTTATGAGGCTAAAATGAAAGTATATCAGTGTAATAACACTGCAACTTCACATCGAATACTTGATCAAATATACACTTTATGGATAAAAGTATTGGGACATTACACTGAATTCAAATACATATACTTTAATATGGAGTTGCCCCCCCCTTGCACCAGTTTTTGGGAAATTTCAGATTTTTGTTCTGTGGGAATTTTGTGCACATTCATTCTGCACTGATGTTGGGTGAGAAGGCCTGGCTCATAATCTCCATTCCAGTTGATCTCAAAGGTGTTGGATGGGGTTGAGGTCAGGGCTCTGTGCCGCCAGTCAAGTTCTTTCACAACAAACTCATCCAACTATGTTTTTATGGACCTTGTTTTGATCACTGGGACACAGTCATGGTGGAATAGAGAAGGACTTTTTCTTAAACTGTGCCCATGAATTTGGAAGCATGTTGTTGTCGAAAACGTCTTGGTATGAAGCACTGTCCATATAGTGTATGCCCACCATATAAAAGGAAGGAAAGAAAGAAGACACTAAAAAAGAATGCATATCACACATCGGTGTTTTGTTCACTGGTAGAAGAGGTGGATGATCATGAAATCCACCTCGACCAGTAGTGTCACTAATAACACGAATGTGATCACACACAGCAGGTGTCACATGTGAAACGAGAGGGTTCCCTCCAGTCGAATACTGGAAACGATGACATCACGGGAGTAAGGGGAATACCCCAAGAAAGGAGAGAGGAGAGGATGTGTTTGTGAAGATATGATAAAACATTTTACAGCAGCAGCTTATACAACAAAAAAGGCACAATGTATTTCGTCTGACTGAAAGAATCATTTATCTGATAAAGCGGCCTCACTCAGGAGAGCAGCAGTCAAAGCTGCTTTAGTGGACCACAGTGGACAACGGATAGATTGTATAACACCCCATAGATACTGAAACTAATATTGATATTGACTGCAAAACAAGTAAACAGATATTTCAGTGTCAGGTAAGACACCTATGGAGATGACATTCCTGCTGTTAAACATGTTGGACGTAACTCGTAAACTATTTCCGTGCAGAGAGAGAGAGCAAAGAGACACACATACAGACAGAGAGAGAGAGAGACACACACACAGAATGAGACAGGCAGAGAGAGAGAGAGACAGAGACAGAGACACAAAGAGAGACAAAGACAGAGAGAGAGACAGAGAGAGAGAGAGAGAGAAAGAAAGAAAGAAAGAAAGAAAGAAAGAAAGAAAGAAAGAAACAGGGAGACCCGTACAGACTGAGAAAGAGAGGGAGTATCGTGTTCTTCCAAGTACAGTCCATCATTAGCCAACTTTTTGCTCTGTTTACTTGAGACTGGCTCTCTTGCACATTCATGTAAACCATGCACCTGTAGCTCACATCCGACTTAAAACCACAAAAGCAAAGCACATTCAGAGAGAAAAAATAAGTGTCAAAGTAGGGACGTTGACTCACCCTCCGTGTTCGTGGTCAGATGTTTCAGAGGAAGAAGAGCTAACTGGGTGAAACAAGCGCCCTCGGAAACAAAAACTTGTCAAATATAAGCAAGAATCACATGAAAGAAGTAGCTAGGCGTGTTGGATGACCAGAGCCAGGGTAACTTTGTGGCAACAGCCAGAAAAAACACCTTTAGTCCACACCAGACCTTCTGCAAAAGGGGAGGGGTGGCTCGAACTTCGCTGTGATTGACACGTGCTCGACCAATACAGACACGAGAAAGTAATTTGGCCCAATCGGAGCACTAGAACAGTGACGGGAGGCGGGATCAAAACCCAGCGAGCTTGTGCGCGCCTGTTGTTTATTGGTCTCGTTTCGAACGTTTCCTCCCCCCTCCGGGCCCCGTCTGTACAGAGCGTGCAGCGGGGGGGTGCAGCCCGAGCTCCTGGAACAGCCCGGCTGGAAGTCATCTGAATTACTGGCAGAGTCGACGTCATCACAACTTTAATACAGTGAAAGCGTGATAGAGGTATTGAGAGGTGGCGTGACGTCTGCACTAATCGATTATGGCCCTTTAAAAGTCACTGTTTCAGACTACATGCCCTTACAATTATAATACAAGCTCATGTATATATACGTATAATGATATATAACCATTCTAAGTACTTTACCGCTATATAGTGACACTACGTGAACAAAAGTATTGGGATATACCCGATTTTCAAGGTGACTTCCAGTGAAGGTCAGCCTTAATGCTTCATCAAGCCAAGACATTTTAGGCAAAGACCTCGTTTCCAATTTTGTGGACACCGTTTTGAGGAAATGTCCCTTTTCTGTTCCAGCATGACTGTGCCCCAGTGTACAAAGCAAGTTCCATGAAGACATAGTTGGATGAGTTCAGCGTGAAAGAAAATGACTGGCCCATACAGAGCCCTGACCTCAACCCCATCCAATACCTTTGGGACGAACAGGAATGGAGATTGCGAGCCTCAACATCCAACATCAGTGCCTGCTCTGCAGAATTAATGGGCACAAAGTCCCACAGAAAGCTCTCAAACAAGCTGATCAGAAACAGTCTTATTAAACTAAGGCTTGTTTTTAGTCAGGCACACACACTCATACAGTATTAATCTTATTAACAATTTTTTCACGACTGACTGTAAAGACAAAAGAGCCTACCCTTTGTGTTGTGGTTACACTGTGATCTTGTTGATAAATGCGTAATACACATAAAGTGAATACACAGACAGTTCCTTCCTCGTTTCCATGAATTGAAGGTACAGGATATCTGAGGACTCATGGTTTGTTTTCACAGCCATAACTGTTGTTGCTAAGAAGTTCAAATGAAATGTCAAGCATGGCGCAACCATTATTCCATGGAAAGCCTTTTAATTTGAAAGCAGTCTGTTTTATCATTAGGCCCAACAAACAAAAACTAGTGGTTTCATTCCAGAAAGGATGCAGATGATCAAACTTGGGGTCAGGAATCACTGTGAGTTAAGTGAAAAGGATCTTGTGTTGTGAACCGTTTATAAACGCATTGAACACATTGTATTAAAGTAATTCATTAATTATCCTATTCAAAGGAAGGAAGGTGGGGTAACACCTTGAACACCTTTCCTATATAGTCCCATTGCTTTGGGGCAATTTAGCATCTCCACTTAATCTTTGGACTATGGGAGGAAACCAGAGCACACAAAGGAAGCCACACAGACATGGGGTGGGGGGCGGGTACCAAATACACACAGAAAGCCCCCTGGCCGCCCTAGCTAGGAATAAAACCCAGGCTGTGGGGTTTTCTAACCCAGTGCTAACCACTGCACAACCATAGTCAAGTGAAGTGAAGTCAAGTAGGGATTTAGGATTCAAACCCTCTTGGTCTAGAGGCCAGTATCCTACCCACTATGGCACCACCACCACCACATACTATGCTGTCAATAGGAGCAGTAACGGCACTAGTGTGAATGAATACAGTGTAATGACATATTGTATTCTAGCAGTACTCTATACCACTGTGAATTAAAAGTATGTACAAATGTGAATTCAACAAGCAGGCCAGTTCACAAAGTACATTTTTAAAAACAGCTATGCTTACAGAACAGCAATTCAGAATTGAACATTAAGATTTTTCCGCTAAGGCGGAAAATAATCGTGGCAATCTGACAAAGCACAAATAATCACAAACAAAGGTGCAACATATTAATGGCTTAGTTTGATGGCTGAAATTTAGGATGCAACGATTGTCAAACACTTTGCAGGTCTTTTTTAGCAGGCAACCCTTTAAAGTCCATGGGCCTGTGTGTTCACACACACTTACGTTCCTCACTATAATAACTGTATAGTAGCTATTGAATAATTCACAGTAATTACCTAATAATAAGCCTATGGGTCAAGGGGTCAATTGATTTTCTTACAGTAAGTAACACAGTATCAGGTTCAGTGCATTAGATGAGGTATCTTGCTAAAATGTTCTGGTCTGGTCAGTAAAAAGGTCAATGGCCAAGAAGAGAACACCCATATAGAACTGCATTTTTGTCTTCCTACACTCACAGTCATCATGTGAGTCGGCTAAGAAGGACAGCGCTCTCAGCAGCAGAGGTGAGTGCAGACACTGGAAGAAGAAGCGAAAAAAAAAATTCAGTTATGGGAAATAAAACCGCCGTAAATGCATTCCCGTCAGATGCAAATGTGTGTTGGCTGTATTTTGTGTGTGGTTTGTTGGTTAATGGACACCAACACAGTTGCAGTTACAGTAAGGAAGTAAACCTTTCAGAGATCATCATACCTAAAAATCCTCAGGGTGCACAAGACCCTGCTGTTTATTTTCTCTCATTTGATAACAGGTGTGTGGGTTTCAGTCTTGTGGAACTATGTGCACATTCGAACTGACGGCTGTCCCCACACTGGCTGCTCCAAAGAGCCCGGAGTAAGCGCTAAGGGCTCAGCCCATACTCACACTGAGCACACCGGCTCCCGAGTCCGGGTGCTGAGGGACGTCTTCCTTGGTGCTCCTCAGGGCCCGGCACTGGCATCCAAGCAGGTACCTATGGGTCCTCAGGATGGTATCACCACTGGTGACAATGCCGGCTCTGAGGACTTGGGCTGCTGTTTCAGTTCCTTACCTTGAACCCCTTGGTCAGCTCCCAATGCGGCAGCCACTGTCCCAGTTCATCTGCTTGGGCTGTTTTTGCCACTATGGACCCTTCCGCCACCCTGGCAGGGTTCAGACCCCACTGGCACACCAGAGGTGTGTCGTTGGAATTTTTTTGGGGGGTGGGTGCTGTAGGGACTGGTACAGGGACTAACCGGAGGACACGGATTGGCGTCTCCTACAGGGACACGCAGGTTGTCCTGGCTGCAACAACGGCCAGCAAGGGCAACGCCTTTCAGGAGGCGTCCACCCCTCCTCCACTTTTGTGTGACAGAGACGCATTTATCCAAAGCAACTTCCATTCCCTGACTACAGGTGGCAGCCTTCCTGGACCAACCTGGGGTTAAGGGTCTTGCTCAGGAACCCAGTGGTGGCAAACTGAAGGTAGGATTCAAACCCATGATCTCTTAGTCCAGAGGCTCTTGAACAAAATGTAAATGTAAACCTGTATCCATACTGTTTCCACAGAACTGTTGTCTCTCCTATTTATGTTAGTGTTTGTTACAAAATGAATACATGATATTTTTCTTATTAATTTAACACTAAATGCATGAAAAATTATATATTATATAAAATGTGGAGGATATCTGCAGTTTATGCAAATGACTGAGGCAGTGAATTGTGAACGCTTATAATAAGTATTGTATACTTTTTCTGACAGTGCATAGGTGCCCACTTACAGATCCATCTGCTGCTGCTGGTCATCCTTTACCTCATTCAGAAAGAGTCAGCTTCAGATTACAGCACTACTGTTCACTGGGTATCATGTGGGGGGTGTTGTTGGTGTCACTGTGTGAGGGTGGTCTACCTCCCAGTAGCAACTCAGCGGTCAGAAACCGACCACTGATGAAGGGCTAGATGAAGGCCAACACAAACTGTGTACCAACAGGTGGGCTGCAGTCTTTTACTGGGCTATAATAAAGATGTTACAATAAAGGAGTATGGGCACATTGGTTTTGGATCCAAAAATGCACAGAAAACTATAATAATCATTAAGCTTAATTGGGTTAATAGTTTTTACAGTTATATCATAATGTGCTTTGACATAATAATGTGTTTTGGTCATAATGTGATTCTCAATTTGGGTCATCTATTTTGGTAATATACTTCCTGGCAGCTTTAAATTGGAAAGTGTTTATTGACCACTCTATTCATTATTGGGTAATTTCAGTGTTTAGCTTATGACTTCAGTCTTCAGCTCTTCATTGGTTGTCCCCAATCACATTCAATCTACAGTCATATGCAAAAGAAATCAAGTCAAAATGCATGTTTTGTTGATTTTCTAAGAGGAAATAAGTAAAACACACTGTACATTTTAGTGCACAATTATTATTTGCTGAATTCAGAATGAATGGACGGAGCTAAACTGCTGCAGGCTGAAAAAACAGGGATATGGAAATGCATTGCTTTTTTGTGAAATCAAAACAACAGTCAAACCATAACAGATTGTTTCTAAAATGTCTAAAATGTCATTTCTTTATATAGACTGTATAGACTGGAGAAATAAGGGATTACATAGCAAATGCTTACACAGTACATTGAACGTTTTTACTCTTAACAAAAAAAGCAAAAGCATTTCCATGATATGGACCCTTAATGCTGCATAGCAGATCGTTTTTTCTTGAACCCATTAGCTTCTTCCGTCTGTGTGTGTCCTTCACACAGTTTCGTTTAATGGGTACATCTGGTGTAGATGTGTGTGAGTGCAGGTTTGCAAGCATATGGCAACATCTATTTTTAGCAGTGTGCCACTATACATCATTAATGTATACATCACTATACAACATTTCAAACACAGACACTGTTTTTAGCATAAGGCAAAAATGTATGTTTGCTACATACAGTATTAATGTGTGTGTTCAATGAGTATTGATAGGAATTCAGTATTGCATGACCAGACCAGTCTGATCAATTAAATTGCATTGATTAAACCCCATTTTGTGGTTTGTGCCTGGAAGCAGAGTGCATACACACACACACACACACACACACACACCATCAGCCCTCCCCTCCCCTGCTCTGGAAAAGTACTCTCCTTAATCAGATTCACTCCTCTTAATGGAACTAATGGAACTCTTCTGAGGCTGCAGGGACAGTGAGTGATCATACAAGAGAGCAGAACATAAAACAAGGAGACCTCCTCACAATGCTAAGCATCTACACATGTAGTTGCACTCAAAAAGTGGAGATATGTGTTTAACATCTGGCATTTAAGCGGTTCACTAACAAGTAACAGCAGATCAGATATGCAGGAGTGGAAAATGTGACTAGGGGTGCTGCGTCAAACTTAGTAATAATCATGGAAAAGAAAGTGTGAGTAAAAAAAGCATAGATTCTCAAACACATATAATAGTACAGCAAATACTTAAGAAATGCAATAAAAAAGGAAAGCTTTCTATGTATAGTTTGAATGTTCTGTGTGTGTGTGTGTGTTAGAGAATTTTTTATACCGATTTCCTCCCACAGTCCAAATACACATACGTCATGTGAATTAGAGATTAGCCGTGGGTATGATTGTGTGTCCGTCCTTTGGACCCTATAACCCTGGACAAGGATAAGTGGCTCAGATAATAATGATATTTTTTTTTACATGAACTGTAAATTGTTATTGCAAACTTCCACTAATAAAGGGTTATCTTGTCTTAAAACAATCTGTGTGCAGTAAAGATGAGTGTGCATGTGTTGTAGAAGCTGGTATTTGAATGTAGTTTTATTTCTGTATTTGCAGATATGGCCGTTCTACACAGTTTAAATTAGCGTTACATTTTTATCACAGGGACGCATTTAACGTCTTTATTTTAAGACGAAAGAGAACGATTAGTGAAACAGAGAGTGAATGTGCCTTTTTATTTCTTTATTTTCATTTCCACACCTCATTTCATGAAAACTGATTAGATTTTTTTTGCTTTAATGCACCATTTCATTCAGAAATCTCACTAAAGCAGGAGAAGGCTGTCAGCCCTGGGTGACACTATAGTAAAGCCCATATAACTTCTTTATTGGCTTTAGATTAATTCTAAACTTAACGTTCATGTGACAAAACAATGTCCTGGACTTTCAACTGCTGTATTACTTTCTTTTTCAACCTAAAGCTTGTCCATGTGTTTGCATTGTCATCACTCGTCACATTATGCATAGTGTGTTATGACACAATGATGTCATTTTGAAAAAAGGGGTGGTAGTGGCCTAGTGAGTAAAACACTTACCTGTGAACCCGATGACCACAACGTGGCAGGTTCGAACACCCACTTTCTACCATTGTGTTCTTGAGCAAGACAGTTAATCCTCAGTGTCTCCAGGGGGACTGTCCCAGCAACTAATGATTGTAAGTCGCTCTGAATAAGGGCGTCTGCCAAATGCCCCCTTTATTTAAAAACGAAAAAAGTCAAATGAAAAAATCTGTGAAGTGTTTCTTTGACGTCAAGAACAAGCTGTTCACAATATCAGCCCCCTCAGTGTCAAAACACTCCCAGCCTTCAGGTTATGCTTTGATTTATGAAAGAGCTTTTTGACTTCTTCATAATTTGTATCATTCAGTTCCCTTTTGTTTCTACACCATCCATGTTTTCACCTGCCCTGCCGACCACTTTCAACCGCTCAAACTTCAGCCTCATCATCAGCTATTCAGTTGTCTGTAGTAACACTACAAGAAAGATAATGGCTGGAATTAAGCTTTCAGATTGATGTGTTGAATGTGTGTGGCGATGAGGAAGAGGAAAGAGAAAGATTAGTGAAACAGAGAGTGTGACTTTTTATTTCTTTATTTTCATTTCCACACCTCATTTCAACATGAAAATTTATTTTTTTGGTGATTTAATGCACCGTTTAATTCAGAAATCTCACTGAAGCAGGAGATTGCCGTCAGCCCTGGGTGACACTATAGTAAAGCCCAGGCCGGGGCTTGTGGCCTCGGATGCTATCTTTACATGCGACAAGCTAGTCCCAGTGACTCTTGAGGCAGACAGATAGGAAACTGAATACTAGGCTCAAACTTTGAGGCCAGACCAGAATTAGTGTTCCAGTTACTTCATGGCAGACAGTGTCTCTAGTCTAAAAGGACCAACAAATGTGCAACAAAACCTCATATCTTGACTTTAAAGGGGAAGGAGAAAAATGTTGAGGGGCACTCGGGGCAAAATCAAAACATCATCACAACATCTCCTGTAAACATGCCTACTCACCTCCTACAATAGTGCCACCAAATTTTGTGGTGTATCAACCAGGAAAACCCCATTCTGATGATGTGTCCTGGAGGTGGGAGGGACTTTTGAAAAATGACAACTACCTGAGAGCTAGCAGTTTTTTCCCCATGTTGGAGAATACAGAAGGAAGTCAGATGGCGAATAATAATGTAAGCAAAATATATTACTTCTGTATTTATCAGCTTCTACGAAAGTGCGAGCTTTAAGGATTTTTTTAACCACAGTGGGGAATTCCAAATGGTTACAGGATGTATTTACACGATGCATGAAGTTTGGAGAATCACTTCAGAATGTAAATATCATATTCAGTCACAGTTTTAGGCCAGAATGAACCTTTAAAAAGTTTTTCCAATTTCTTTTATGGTGTATAGGATAGTTGACATTTTAAGATGATAAAATAAACCTGAAATGGGGTTGAGGTTAGGACGCAGCATCTTTAGTGTTAAATGAAGATACTCTTGCAAGCCTCTTGCAAGCCTATTTTCCTCTTGTAAGTGTGTATATTAATAAAAAACATGTGAATATATTACTATATGACAGAGAACAAACCACACGTTCTTTTCATGTGTTAACAAAACAAACAAAATTTCCCATAGGCCCCTGGGTATTTTTATGACCCTGTATTAATGTGATATATGTACAGAGAAAGTGAAAACAACAGCTGTGAACATGCATATATTATGTACAGGGTAACCCTTGCAGCACAAATTTAAGAAATGTATAACTGCCTGTTCATATATATATGTGTGTATATATATAATAAGCAGTTACATTTGAGTTACATGTACATTGACACCCCCACGACCCAATATACACTTAATCCATCCAGTGCTGAAAAACTGCAAGTATCTGATTCATTTTCAAGTCCAACAAGAAAAAACAAACAAAAACATCCTTCATACACACAGTCATTCAGAAAGGATCGAGGTGTAAAAGAAATGGCTGTGTTAGTTATTCCTCAGTAGTTTTCCATCATTCATACGCTGCGTTTTATGGTTTTATTCCAACATGGCTTAAGGGCCTGTGCCCTTTATGTGTTATGAAACCCCGACGAAGGAATCTGCACAACAGAAACCGGCAGCCTCGTTCGCAGGTGCTTTAACCTACATTCCTTTCTTGCATTTCTCGCAAACCGTTAGCTTTCATCATAAGATGGGTTTTTTATCTTTCCATTTAATCTGGTTTAATCTGGTCAACAAGGATTAAAATACAAAACTTTCTGAAACTCCTGTTCTAAGCAGGCCACGCTGGCAGCAACTCCTTAAAGTAATAGCATAGTTAATGTAATAGTTAATGTACTAATTAATGTAATAGTTAATGTAAATTGAGTAAATCTATGCAGAAAAAGGCCCTACAGGTCATCTACAGGATTATGTTCACTGTATATTAGCAACAATTCCACTGAACTAATGACCATGTAGTTTACTCAGTTAGTTCCTGCTACACTACACTTTCCATTTCAGTTAGTGATTGCAGCATTAACATCTAAAACAATGCAGAGATCCATTTGAATGCTTGAGAAATTGCTTAGGGGTGTAACAACACACTGTGACACAAAACACTGCAATGCAAAAGAGATGTCAACATGGATAGTGGAGATTAGGTCTGGGAATCAATCGACAGTACCAAATGAATTATTTCAATGCTACAAAGTACCAACTTGTACTTACTATTCAATACCAAATTCAGTGAGTCTATTTTCTAAAAGACTGCTAATAAACTGCCTGAATTATATTCTGAACGTTGATGTGGTTAGTTAATGTACTTCATTAAATTGGCCACTTTCATCACCTTGTTTCTGGTTTAATCCACACCCAGTGTCATTCAGGAACTGGTATTGAAAGAATTGAAATTAAGATACTTTTTGTACCATATATAGTGGATATGGGTGAAATCAGTTGCATTCTATTCAAAGGCTCATATTCTGTGTATGTCTTATATAGGGGTGGGTGATACTCTGAATGAAACAGTGGGGGGGAGTGAGAACTGTACGTCAGTGCTGTAGTTCACTCTAGTTGGTGCTGTTTCTATAAGGCGGGCATTAAGCGGACTAGCAAATAGTGTGATTTGGTTGAGGAACAAAATATTTGGAAGAGCGTAGAACCGCAATAGATAGACAGAATGTAGTTTATGTAGAAGATACTATGATCTCGTTGCTTTGGCAGATTGTCAGTACATAGATCGCCTTCACGATCTCATATAATCATATCGCCCATCCCTAATCTTATATTTCATGTTTTCCTCTGAGGGCCATTTATGACATCTGTGTAGGGTTATTTACCAAAGACATGCTCTTTTTATCCCTTAAAACCAACAGGCTGTTCCTGTACCTTTAAGATTAATTTACTTATTTAAAGACTTCTGTTCTGATTGGCTTCCCTGCAAATAAGCAAAGCAGGCTCAACCCCTGATTAAGTGAGCATCATTACACTGTTGTTTCTGGTGAAAGCACAACAGTGTGTTTATGCAGCTTAATTTCTATATATGGAAACCATGGCCATGTTTAGCAAATGCACCATTTTTTAGTTTGAAAAGCATGGATTTTCATGATACAGGCCCGTTACCAACAGCTTCTAATGTAGTTGCATGGCAAAGGTCATGACCAACATAACCCACACCAGCACATTTAATGTTGTGTCACACTTTCAGCTCCCACAGCCCATTCAGAAGGTATGCAAAATATTGTGAAATAATGAAATCGTGAACCTGAGCTAAATCAAATCATAAACTGAGAGTACTGTCACACTCCTACGCTTTAGGAACTGCCTAGTTCAAACTATTGTCCTGGGCAGCAGTTATTGATTCCAGTTCTGCTCAAACACAACTGATACAAATTGCTCACCAATTTTCAGCCACTTTATGAGCAGAATTTGGTGTATAATAGAAAAAAAAAAAACACTAAACTGTGGGGGATTCAAGACTGCAATTAAAAACATTACCATTATGAGTTCAGTCTGTCCTTCAAGCCAACATTCTTTTGCATCATTGTCAAGCTAGCTTGTCTTCAGTTATCAGTTCTTCCCTTCATGAACACTGCCATGGTTTACATTCACTTTTCCATCATATTCTCCAGATTTCTGCACCATGGGACCATTTGATTTGCCTCACACTGACTATGTTGACTTCACTGGCTCGCTTTCTCGCCAGGCCACGCTTTATCCTGGATCTCCAGCCTCGATTCCTCTTGTACAGCTTCCAACCCCGGACTGCTCAGGTTGACCAGCTGGCCTTCCTGCTCTTCCAGGTCCTCCTTGGTCTGCTCTTCATCTTCTGGCTCCGCCTCTTCAGACTCATGTTGTGGCTCAGGCTCCTCCTCTCCTTCGCGGATCTTCTTCACGTAGAAGGTGAAAGGGGGCACGCGGTAGGTTGTGGTTTTGGAGCGGGCGTAGGTCGCATGGTCTGGTGAGAGTGACTTCTTCAGCTTGTCCCGGGACACGCGCAGCTTCTCCTTCCGCTCAGTGTTGGGTGTGATCTTTGTCCCCAATTTGCCCATCTTCTTCCCCAGGCTCAGCTTGGTCTTCTGAAGGTTCTCCCTGGTCCTCACGCGCGTCTTCTCCAGGTTCTCCTTGGTTCTCTGACGGGTTTTCTCCAGGTTCTCCTTGGTTTTCTGCCTAGTCTTCTCCATCTTCTCCTTGCTGAAGGCCTTCTTCAGGTCGTCCACACGCTGCTTGATGCGCACCGCTCGTGATTCCTCCACAATTTCCACGACCTCCACCTCGTCATCGTCTCTCTCATCTTCTCCCCCTTCACTCAGGACATGCTCACCTTCTTCACCTTCTGCTGCCACAGCCTTTTTAGAACTCTTCACGGCCTTCTCCTTATCCTGAGAGCCAGAGAGACACAAAGACAGACAGAGTTTAATTATACAGATGCTATTAAAGCAGGCAGGTAGCCAGCCATGCAGGCAGAAAGAAAGAAAGAAAGAAAGAAAGAAAGAAAGATAGAAAGATAGAAAGATAGAAAGATAGAAAGATAGAAAGATAGAAAGATAGAAAGATAGAAAGATAGAAAGATAGATAGATAGATAGATAGATAGATGGATAGATAGATAGATAGATAGATGGATAGATAGACAAATAGACAGATAGATAGATAGACAGACCGATACATCTACAGAAAGCGAGTTTCTCAAAACAGTGTGTGCAAATCGCAAAACACTGGATTATCAGTAATATGTATGCCACTGAAGCTGTCAGTGGCAATGACATGGCTTTGTGCTGCTCTTTATGAACTAGAGAGTCAAAAAGCCTCATCATACTGTAAGTATTTTATGAAGAAACTGTGACTAGGATTTAGGTAACACTAACTGATAATGTATAAGGCAGCACTTGTAATGTATAAGGCAGCAATTTCAATACTTTAAAGTTATACCTTTTTTTTTTAATTATTTTTTTATTTTATTGAACGGTAAAATTACTGTGAAAGTTATTAAAAAAAGAAATTGCTGTGTTCGGCACTGTAAATATGTGCTTTCATAGGAGAATGTTTAGTGTCACCTGTGTGAGTGAGTGACCGAACCCCCAAAATGCAGATAGACAGGCGTGACAAGTTAAGCAATGATTTTTCTAACAGAAACAGGACTGTGTAATAACTGACTGCTGAAGTGAGTCTGCATGTCTTATAGAACAGTAGCTGTGAGCATCATGTCTGTCTCTCCTTTTTTTCAGCTTTGGGTTTAGAGCCGGTTGTCACGTGTGTGACTTCATGCTCAGTGTATTACTGCAATTAAGGCGCGTGTTGAGAAAATGAGCCTATTTCTATTCAGGATGTTTAGCTTGTCACAGCAGCTTTAATGAAGGGCTGTGACAAGAGGAGGGTGCTCCCACTGGTGGACATTAAGTTTAAGACAGTCCACAATCTTCCTCTGAGAACCTCAGCCTGTTCTAAAATCAAGCAATGTAAAGTACATTTTATATAACTATAAATACTAATAATAATTTCCCAAGTAATTTCATACTTCCTTGGGAAAGTACAATTTTCCAAAATAGCATGAAATCACTTCACAAACCTATTGGCCAATTTTATTTTTCAGATTTTTAATTTTTGCTGATGGATTAAGTGGACAGTGTTGCAGCCTAACAAGACTGACATATGCAGCCAAGATCCCCAAATATTCATGTGATCATCACAGGCTTAAAGTGGTCATCAGTTTCATGTTTAACTGAGAGTTTGTTAATGACTCATGATTGCAACATAATTTAGTTAAATGGTATATGGTAATGATGGGCCCGCTGTGCATTAACAGCACTAACATTCATAAACAGACAATAAAGAAAGATTACTAGTTGTCAGATTCCTTTCAAAGAATAGTTTGGAAAAATAAAAAGCAAAAAAGAAAGTAAGGCAACACAAACAGGGGGAAAAGGTAGACAAAGTGCTCCCTCTAGTGGCCGATCAGAGGAATGACATCTACTAGGCCCTGCTGATAAATGACAAATACTTTGAAAGAGGAACCACCTCTGCTCTCTCCCAGGCCTCAAGTCCTCATAAAATGGCCTCTGTTACCTTATGGGGCATTGAGTGTGAGACTAAGATGTGTGTGTGGCTGTTTATTTTAGGTTCGCCTTTCCTGCTCCCCGGATTCCATCTGCGCCATTCTCTCATTCCCTGGACACCAGCCATCAACACCAACCCCCTCACCTCAGACCCTGATCACTATCTCCTGCTGCACCCTAACAAATAAATACTGATGCTGTCACCACGGCAACAGCACCACTCCAACCTGCCAAAGCCAAAGGGCAGCAGTAAAGACCTGCAGCAATTTTGCATATAACATATGCAGAGCTATCTACAGGTATTACAGTTATGTACTATAAATAATACATAATATATATATTATTTAATATTTGCAGATAGATCTGCCTATCACAGATATATATATGCGAAATAACTGCCCAGTACAAGCCACTCTCCAAACCATTTGTACTAAATGTACATTCTATTTCTTATTTAAATGTTGTTATTTACTTATCTTTTCACATGGAGAGCCATGAATTGAATCTTACAGTGCTGTGTTAAAAAACAACAAAGCAATTCAGTGTTAGGAGTCTAGCTCAAGATCTAGTGCTGCCTGTTTCTAAAATATCTTCTGAGTTTTGATTGCATCACCATGCACCAACAGGGGAGGTGGGCAATAATAACTCTTAATATCATGTTTCCCCTCCCACTTCCACCAACTCCACCTTTCATCAAGATATATCTGGGTACAGAAGAAAAACGGTTGATGACTTTGGAGCAAACTATTGCTTAGTAACGAGAGAACTTCACGTTTGTGCACATTCAGCAACTACAGTGATCTAGAACATTTGCTAGCAATAACAGATGGTGTTTTTGATTATTGTAGTGCCCTCAGAATCATTTTATGATTTGGAAAATTAAGATTGGTGACATACTTAATAGAGTCCTACAGCAAATTATTCTAATTCCTGTTAGCTTTTCCAACACCTGGTAGTAGCAGCAGTAATAGCAGTGCTAGTGGTAGTAGTAGTAGTAATAGTAACAGTAGTAGTAGTAGTAGTAACAGTAGTAGTAGTAGTGGGAGTAGTAGTAATCGTAGTAGTAGTATGAGCAGCAGCAGTAAGTGCAGTGGTAGTAGCAGTAGTAGTAATAGCAGTAACAGTAGCAGCAGCAGCAGCAGCAGCAGCAATAACAGTAGTAGCAGTAGTAGTAGTAGTAGTAGTAGTAGCAGTATTAGTAGAAGTAGTGGGAGTTGTAGTAGTAGCAGCAGCAGTAGTGGTATGAGCAGTAGCAGGGTAGCAGTAAGGGCAGTGGTAGTAGTAGTAGTAGCATTAGTAACAGCAGCAGCAGCAGTAGTAGTAGGGGTAGTAGTAGTAGTAATAGTAGTATTTATATCACAATACCATGTGGGTGAGACAGTGCTGTTTTTCCAGTGACTAACTGTTCCCATGGAAGGGTGGTCAGTGCATCAGTCCCATTCTGAAATATATTACTGAACTATACCCACTAATATCAATGCAAGTAAACAGGCCATCATGAGGCTGACACCTCTTCAACAGACCAGTTGATTCAGCAAGAGCAAACAACCAGGTAGATCAAAGGGTATTCATGAACAAAGGTTACATCAATCACCAAGAAAATTTACTGAACAAACTCAATCCAGAATAAAGCATGACCTAAGAAGGTTTACTAGAAGATGCAAATGAAACTGCTTATTGTTCAAAGCAACACCACCTCAAATGCAGAAGGCACGGACATGTGAAATGCTTTCTGGAGTCCAGGCTGGGTGATTATAAAGGGTAAAATCACTCTGCATTTCCATTCACAGCATTTGGCACATGCTGTTTCCATAGAAAGCCTAAGTAAGAGTGTGTGCGAAACAATGACAAATAAATTAGCCTTGCTCTTAGATACTGCCAGAAGCAGTGATGATCCATTAAAAAGAAATGCTTGTCAGTGAAGCAACATCCAACCTTTTGGCTATAAAAACTCCATAGTTACTTAGTTTGCCGCAGTTGTACCAGAACACCAATTAGCATTTTGCTTTTTGAGAGAAACATTAGGCCAAAAAACATATTTCCATTTGGAACTTTTTCAGACCTACCACCACTTTATGGTTTGTAATTTAAATTACACAACATCAGAAGACACATATAGGTTCACTTACTGGATGCTTTGCACCGTAAAATAAAATGTCATTGTTTTGCCACACCTGCTTCCTATCATCGTTTATGTAAATAATTGTTTTTCATGAGGTTTATGCAGAAATGAAAAGAAAAAAAAAAACAGTAGAAAACTGGAATTGACCTTTAAGGCTTTGTAGATCTGAGGTGCTCATTGATCGCAAAGGACTTACAAACAAATATTAAACATGGAAACATTATTTAAGACAGTGGTGCAGCATGCATACAGCTAGCTGCTAATCTTACATACTTCACACAATGCAAAACTCTTTATTATCCCAAATCAACTCGAAACTCTTACATATACAAATGCAGTATGATGAAGAAGAGAGCCAAAACTACAAGAATTTATCAGCATCTTGTTACTACTCTGCATATCACACATGTTGTCATTCATACAGGATTTTAATAGCAGTAATATGATCCCCCTTAATGCAGCCCATCTCTGTGCTGCCACTTTATCCGATGACATAGTGAAATCAACAAATGCTTGTGGGTCTATTTCAGACATATGACAATTTGCACAATTTGCATTAGCAAGACATGCTGGTCCCATAAAGTAAACTACGGTTACTCACATCGACAGCTGCTTTTTTTTTTTCTTTTTCTTTTTTATAACAGCCTTGATCTCAACATCAGTGCACAGGAACTAAAGCTGAAGCTGGGCACACTTTCAAGTTTGCAGATAGAAACTGAGAGGAAAATGTACAAAGCTTTAGCCACAATGATTCAACTAAACACTCAACTAGGACCAAGAGAAAACAATTCCTGATGACGTTTATTTATGCTCATCACCCCAATCCTACTGTACATACAGTATGGTGATAAGGAAACTGAGCTGGTTTTGCCTTCTGGTGAAACTTGATATTTTGGGAAAAGGATTGTGTGTGTGTGTGTGAGAGAGAAAGTGTCAGGGTGTCTCTGGAGGCAGGGATGAAAGGCATACTAAGGGTGAGTGAGAGAGCAGCTGCTCAGTGGGGTCCGAGCAGCTGCTCCTGCGCTGCTGCAGAACGGCAAACGTTTCTAGAAACGCAGCTCCTTCAGTCACGATAACGCTCCTAACACTTTCCCACGGCTGAGATTTAGATTAGATGGATAAAGCACCTTAAACCTTAAGTACAACTAAGTACATTATGCTGAGAAATTATGACTCTGGTTAAAATAAAAGTACAGTTGGGTCTGAAAGTATATTTAAACCTTGTAATAAACAGCAGAATTGTTTTAGAATGTAAACATTAAAAAAGTTATGGTGAGTGAACTAATTTTTTAGATTTTGCATTAGTTCATTACTTCACTTACAAGACAACCCTTTATGAGACACTGGCCATTTTAAGGCCTTTGTGCAATAGATTATTTTACTCTTGTGTCCTGAAGCATGTTCAAAAGGAATGTTCTAAATACTATACACTGGTTTAATCTTGTTAAAACATAAAGACACAATCTTTATTCTCACTCAAGTCAGTTTTGCTGATAATATATTTTGTAATGAAAAAATCTGAAAATATAGATAATAATAGCAGCATTTTCACAAAAGGCCAAGTGGGCATTATTTAGCACTGGACTGAAGTTAGTTGGGCTCTCTATACTTTTGAAATACACTTGGTTTAAAACAGAGTGATAAACTTCAGCATTCAGAAAAGAACACGTGCTGCTGCCAGTGTAACATTAATGAAATGTAGTTAAAAGACACAATCCATGTGTGGGATCATTGCCCCAATGCCTCACCAATGTATATTTAATACATGCCCCAGTGCCTCACCAATGTATATTTAACACATGGCGATAAAAACATTTAGCAAAATAATTGCAATATTGTATTTTGCCTATTTCATGCATCCCTATCATAAATTCAAATTTTAAATGGATGGAAAAAATGCAGCTGGTTATTAATAACAGCATTGTTGTCTATTATAGGTCCTTTGCTATACCTCATTCTGTTCTGTACAGGTCTACTTATTCTAATGTACATACATAATATTCACACCTTAAAATGCCAGTTGACACACATACACAAACACATGTGCTATTCGGATGTGAAGAAGACCCCCATGCATGTTCATAACTTGCTGCAGGGCCAGAAGCCCATAATGCAACAGATAATCAGACACAAAAGTGGATAAAAAAATGTATGGATACAATTGACATTTCTTAAAAAGAGTACATTTCCTTTCCAGTCATGTACGACCATGGCAGTGGCAGTGTGTATAATCCTGTGTACAGGCAGTCGCTGTGTGCACTGGCCACCGGGGTCTATATTAAGTCCTTGGCATTGAAACTGGAGCTGACTTCCATTTTAAAGCTATCACTCCAGGAGGTTTCATAATGTCAAACCCATCGAGGCTTGTCACCCATTTACCTTCATTAAAGGTGGCTGATAGACAGGCTGCCATGTTGCAAGGGACGGGGAGAGCAACGGCAGTGAGTTTAAAAGAACAGAGAACTACAAATAGGAGGATATGATATGGACGAGGTGAGGCATGGAGAGGGGGGTGGGGGGAGTTGGTACAGTCGGCCAAGGTTGAGCACTGGTGGAATGAAGACTGCTGTCTATTGTTGGGACAGGCATGTCCCAGAGCACATAATAAAGAAGGTGGCAGCTTCCTGAGGCCATACAAAAAATGCTGCAAGCATGGCAGTAACACACACACACGCATGATAAGTAAAAGAAGTCTAACTTCACGGTTTTAAATATTAGAAATGGTAACATTCCAGGAAAAGGAAAAACTTTATGCCTAAAACTTTTGAATTATTTCTATTGGTCTATACCACTATGACTTCACCGTTTCCATACCAAATCACAAGACCTGACTAAACGATACCTTTTGAAATACAGCAGCTAATAAAGTAATTGCAGGTAAGTGCCAATACTACAATGAATTGAAAGATGGGCTGATGACTGGGATGAGTGAATAGAAAGCCAGAGAAGGAGAGATGGAAAGTGATGAATCAGAGATCAGAGATGTTGAACTGCATTTAGGGGAAAGACATTTCAAACACAAATTCACAAATTTGGAAAATAGTCCCTATTGCATGGCAGTGCACTCCTTAAACAGAATAATTATTTATGCCTTCTTTAGGCTTTAGAGTGTTTATTGTGCAGAATTATCTTTTGTGTTCTGTAGTGAGGTTAGCAAAGGTCCCAAAGAATGTGGTATATATTTACTTCTGCTCGACCTTCTCCTTTCAGTTCTATTAAAGAATTGCGGGAAACTCATGACAACTGGCACAAGATTACTTTACAAACATTTCCCAGTGCTCCTAGCTCTGCTACACCATATAAAGGCAAAATTATTTATAGTGCACAATTTGCTGTTCTTTTGTAGTAGCCATGATTAGGTTATCTGATAATTATCAATTGCTTTGAGCCAAACATGTCATATTTTTGTCTTGGGGCAGCTGGTGGCCTGGTGGTTAGGGAGTTGCCCCTGTGATCAGAAGGCTCTGGGTTTTAATCTCAGGACTGGCAGTCCCCACACACTGCTCCCAGGCACTTTGTTCACGTGTGACTGTAAAGGCTACTTTAATTAATCACTTCAAACTGCCCATTTCAAAATCCTTTCTGAAACTAGACAGAAAACTTCCCAAGTAGCACAACCACAAGGGTTGGCCTAATGGCAAGCGCCAATTTAGAAACAAGTCTGATGCCAGATGATGCCACAGTCATCTGTGGCTGGAAGCTTTTCAGTCTCTAGGTGAGTTTGCTGTCCCTCTTGTCTTGTTTCTCTATGTGATACCACCCAGCAGGGACATCTATTAGCTGATATAACAGAACTGAAGGGTCCACTGCTGTTACGGTAGCAGCAGTTTGAAAATATGCACTGGTTGGCCTTCACCTAGTCTCACAGGGACAGATGCACAAGAAAAGCGGGACTTATCTTAAAACAAATCAAAGATGATCTTTTAGTTTGCACTCTTTAGTTTTAGTTTGCACTCTAGACTAATGCAAGATGGAAAGCACTGAACTGACACTGACTATGAATTAAATATTGAATTTAATTCAATGGACAAATTGGGAAATATGGATGCAAATCTTTCTCTAAAAAAATAATGATCAGGTATTGAGCCAAGCCACAGTATTATCAATATTTTACATTTACATAAAAGAAAATCTTTTTCAACTGGGTCTTAATAACAGCATTGTTGTCTATTACAGGTCCTTTGCTATACCTCATTCTGTTCTGTACAGGTCTACTTATTCTTAGACTAACAGGTTTGTTTTAAAGGAGGGGGACTGTCGTGGGAGCACTGGGGTATCATGCGTGACTATGAGGCAATGCTAAATGTTTTACGTGGCTCATGGGTCAGGTAGGAGGGCCCCTTAGCAGAATTTTGCTTAGGGCCCCTGGGAGGTCAGAACCACTATGATTCTGTTATTTGGTGATTTTATCCCATTTAAATTCATACTGCTGTGTCTGGCTCTGTTGCTACAGGATTGAGTTGCCTCTGATGATCCAGGTTTAATTATAAAGCATCCATGTCAGAGCCCTGGGCTTCTGCAAGTGATCTGAAAGAATGCAGCTATTCCAGGACCTGAAAGAGAACAGCAGAGCACCTGCGGCACGTTATCAACTCTATATACATCCCATCAGACTGCCACATACAGTGCTGACCCTTCTTTTACCTCACTTCACAGGGGCTGGACAACAGAAAGTGACCAAGGGTGGTGAAAATATAATATGGAGCATGTTATTTCATTTTCTAAGTTATGTGAGATTTGCCAAAACATGGCATAATGGACCAATCAGCTAAATGCTCCCATGTAGTTTGTACAGTTATTAAACCCCAGTTATTTTTTATTCTGTAATTGATTTAAATCTTTACTTATTTAAGAAACATGTAGCTGTTTGTTCTTATGATACTGGTGATAAAGATATATAAAATATGGTCATTTGTTACAGTGAGCCACCCATACTCCTATTAGTTGACTGAACACAATCTTTGATAACATAGAGGATAAAGTTTACGCCAAACTGCCTATGTCGGGTGTAACAAAACACAATTCCGTGAAATACACAATTAAAGGCTCACAATTTGATGCAATTACATTATACTGAACAAAGTCTGAAGACTGTTTAATATTCTCACTATTGTTAGAATTAAATTTGAATGAAGAAAAATGACAACCCTTTTCAGTTCTGGCCAGGGCTGGAAGATGGCGGGAGGTGATGTATGACATGAATGTGCTGCACTGGGTTATTGATCAGCATTGATTTGACACTATAAGCAATGCAATTACATCAAACATTATAATTAATAGAATGTTTATCCTCTGCGATGCCCATCGTCACAATTTTGCATTGCAATTTAAATGTTTCAGCGCATTGTTGCAGCCTTATTCTCTATGGTTCAAAGGATGAGAAAGTTCCCACCTCTTGGGCTGGAACAACAAATGGGTTTACAAATGTAAACGCACCAAAAGCCTGGCAGCTTAAATCATGCAAGTACATAAACAAATCTTAAAACTTTTATTGAATTCATTAAAATTATGCAAACTTTCAAAGTTGTGCCCAAAATGTTTTTAGTTTTACTTCCTTTTTTTATTTGCCCAAATGTACTGAGCTGAAATTGTGTGTATAAAACACAATATGAGCTTAATAGATTTCATAGCTTAAAATTATTTATAATAAGGGCAATAACATTTAAACAATACTAAAACCTACTTTGTCATTGTTTACATGGTTGAAAACAAATGTATGACAAAACCTGAGAGATTACTTGTCAGTTGGTGTGGAGCAGGTTATACTGAACTTTCCATTAAAACACAGCTATAAGTATATTTAAAGAGCATAAGAATAGAAGAGAAAATTAAAAGAAATACAAACATCTAAATAAGAAGCGAATAAGATTCGAATAAAGAAGTTAACACGGGTCACCAAAAATTCTAAACCAGTTTTTTATGCACATTTCAGATCTGCTATCAGTTTTTTTTCAGTCACATCAACTGCTTGAATTATGAGTAATATTAGATTTGCAATAGATTTACATGTGTTTTTTTTATTAAACCACATGCACCAATTAAGTAACTGTTTCAATATTTTCAGTGCGAAGTCAGATAGGTGACACTGTAATAGATATAATGATCAGTGTCAGTCAGCTACCACTGTTTCTTCAAAAACACTCAGCATATGATTATTATATGATCATTATACCAACTATCATGGAATATATAAGTAGCTTCATCATAAAAACTGTACGTGCAGGAAAAACTAAACATAGATCTGAAATCAGCACTACAAAGACTACAAAACCCACAGAAACTTATCTCTGATGATGTTGACCTGTTGACCTGTGTAATGATAATGGCACTAGTTCTAAGTAAACCAAGAAAAAAAAAATCAGCTGTACTTTCTATTTGTGTTAACAGTATGTTATGAGCATATATATAAATATATATACCCTGCAGTCAAACTTGCTTAAATTCTGTATTTAGTCTCCCATATCTGATCTTCTCCTTATGGAGACACAGAAACAGAGCTTGCAGAGGGACATGAATAAAAACAACTGCATCAATCTACTGATAGGCATAAACAGACACTGACTGAAACTTTGAATGTTCCCCTGAGAGATGTTTCCACAAATATACATTTATGCTCTGTCTTAAATACTTCTGCTGTACAAATTCAGAGGGTTACACACACACAC
>JBBPDC010000028.1:6348765-6363658 GCA_037974485.1 Hemigrammopetersius urotaenia
CACACACACACACACACACACACACACACACACACACACACACACACACACACACACACACACACACACACGTCTGTCACCCAGCAGGGGACCAATTTTACAAAGGTAATTTATGTGGCCCTATCAGGTCTGCAACTGGATATCTGTACCATGCCAGTAGTGTAATCTGTAGCCTCAGTGGACATTCCTACAGAGATCTCTGTAAGTAAGACCACACACACACACACACACATCTCCATGGACCTGTGAAGATGATTAAAATCGGTAGCAGACACACACGCACGTGCACACACACTATTAAATATGAATCTAAACACAAGTATTTGTTTTTGTCATTTATGCAAATAAAAAGAAACAATGACACATATGGGCAAAAACCTTTAGCCAAATGTCATGTTTTATTGATTTTCTAAGTGAAAACATATTTTCTTAAATATGAAACAATTTAAATATGAATTTAGTGAATGATATATATTTATTAACCTTTACATGTACGATTAACTTAAGTAAATTTTAGTCACTGACTAGGTGACTAGGTCCACAGAACTGAGCCTAGAAGGCAGTGAAAAGTACATTTCAAGTACTTTTTTTAAACTGGTTTGTATAACATCAGAATATTTCTGCTAACTGAAAACATGCAAGTAAAACTACAAAAAGCCTCAGTGCCCTTATTTACAGGAGTGTAGACCAGCCCACTCTGTACTTACACACCTCCAGCAAGAAGATGTGTCAGACTGGTGATTTGTGTGTGACATTCCATTATGGGAGGAAAATGTTAAGCTGTATGTTCCCAGGGTGATTCTCCACCTTTCTCCCTATAACTGCTGGGATAGGCCAGCACTCCCAACAAGGCTGGTTAGAGATAAGCAGTTATAGATGGGTGGATATAGCTCCTGTGCTAACCCAAATCTAATCTTATCTTCGGGAACTAAAAAAAAAAAAAGAAACTATATTGCAAGCAATAATAGTACATTTTCCCTAATGGGGACTAGACAAAGAGACCATGATCCACACACAGAGGTAAATTGCACATATCATTCAGCAGTATGTGCAATTAGTGAACAGTTACGTCATTCTTCCCGAGGCTGCTTCAGAGGAAGAGGCTCGTTACGGAGCTAAATAGAGCCATAGAAGTCCTGAGTAAACAACATCTAAGCTGACCAGGCCTGAGTACACTGCACACAGGAGCCTCATACTGGCTACTCCAACAGAGTCTTCATAAAGCACGCTGTAAATGTAGTTCTTGTTATTGTTGATGTTGGGTTAACAATGATTTCAGTCATAAAATCATACATCAGACAATGTGCAAAATATGTTAGGATACATCATTAAATATTTTAATACACGTAATGTCTCATTACCAGTAATCAAAATATTTTATACTCCATGCAGAGTATTTCAGTGAATGGCCATGCATAGTAGCAAATACGAGGCGGCTGACCAGAACAAAGGTTCTTTTAATACAGACCAGTCTTAATGGCGCAGTAATGAAAATGGCCTGTTTAATTTTAAATGATAAAGAGAGGCAGTGTGAACAGTCCAACAACCTTTCAGGGAATAATTTCTCTCTCTCTCTCTCCCTCTTTCTCTGTGTAGATTCGCTAAAGTGCATTGCAGACATTACCGAACTGAACTATAATTAGACCGTCCATGAATTGAGAAAGGGGAGGGGATGTCTCTGGGTGACTCTCTGTCATTTTGCCGACCATCCTACACCCCTGAAAATCTTGTACTCCGCAAATACAAGCAAACATTTTGCTTTATGCCATAGCCATGCAACATGCTCACAAAGCACTATACTAAGACTACAGCACAGCAGTCCAACACTGATCTACTCAACCACAGAAGGTAGTCATTTCCGCGTTGTGGAGTCGTGCAAAAGTTCCCAATACCCAGTCACTCTAAACATTCGCACAGTAGAAGCCAGTGGGCTTTTACTACAGGTGTTTTGAACCAATAGGTTTGTTTTTCTTACAGGAAACCTTAACAAAGGGAAACCTGAATTTAAAAAAGTTATATATTGCTAAAAAAAATTAATTTGCTCTCTCATAGGGTGGGTGTAGTTTAATTTCTGGAAAAACAAACAAAAAATCAAACAAGTCTACTCATTATACAACATCATGCAAAACTGTGGATAATAAATGCGGATTCAGGGCATATACATATTAGAACACAATTCTTAATGAATTATTAATCAACCGTTTCCTATGCTGTAAAATAAGACAACATCCTTATTGGGTTTATTTGAACAGCTGCCCTGACCTTCTTTTACTGAGGGGAAAAAAAAATCTAAGATTCTTACGTCAAGATCCACCAACCAGCCATAACACTAAAACCCATGACTTGAACTGATCCTACAATCAGAAGGTTGTGGGTTTGAATCCCAGAATTGCTAGTGGCACCTCTGAGGTACACTTGAAGGTACCGTCCCAACACACTGCTCCCCGCTGTGTTCCTGGCTGCCCACTGCTTCACTTGGTGAATGGGTTAAATGCAAAGAAAGAATTTCACGCTCTGTGCTGCGGTGTGTTCATGCTCGACAAATTGTCACTTTACTGAGATGAAGTGAATAGTATTTTCTCATTACATTGGCCCCTGTCGAGGAAAGGAATGTACTAGGCAGCACATAAACAGTCAGTGATTTGGACAAGGGCCCAATTGCGATGGGTAGATGACTGAATCAGAGCATATCCAAAACAGGAGGTCTGGTGCATTCAAAGAATGAATCACTAAACATATCAGAGAGAGGCAGTGTGGTGTTGATGCCCAGATCTCAATCCGTGCATTTGTGGGATGTGAAGAACAAACTTTTCTGATCAGTGGAGGCCCCACCTAGCAGGACTTAGATGATCAGCTGATAGTCATGATGCTGGATATGACCGTACACCTTCATATGACTTGTGGAGTGCACGCCTTGATGGATCATGGTGGCACAAAGGAGACTTACCAGTGGTTATGCCAGGTTATGGTTGATATGTGTATAGGTCAGTGCAAACTGAGTGAAAAATACCAAGTACATAGTACATTGATGTGCCTACACATCTTATTTAGTGTTTACAAGGACACTAATGTGCTATATTCAGCAGTCTAAATCCATGCAGCTGCAGGATTACAACTTTCCACACAGATATGTGGTAGATATAATGCAGCAAATCATGGAACCATATAAAATAGAAATGTTTTCATCCTACACCATCTTAACACGAGCCAACTATCTGCCACAGCAAGCATGCACACTCCAACTTTAGCACAAGTGGGTACACTGGTGTAGGTGTGTGTGAGATATAATGATCTAGAATCTGTAATGTCTACCATATGGAAGAATGATCCTCTTCAGCCCTGGTGATGTCTCGAATGAATATCCAGAATATCTGGATATTAAGGTTTTGTTCATTTTATAGCTCACAGTAAGTTTTCCTGTGTCCTAAACCATACTAACAAATACACACCTCGCTAATAAAGAGCTGGAAGTGGGCTGAAAGATGTTTGAAGAAAAGTATGTGTGACTATGTTTGTGAGCAATTTTAACCTGGTATAAGGGAAACTTATATGCTTTTTGCTGGCTAACCAAGAATATTACAGATGTGAGTACATAAATATCATATACATGTAGGTTTATCCTATACAGTCACGCACAAAAGTGATTTGGTCATTTTAAAAGTGGGTATGTATACAGAGTACAGACTTAATGCCATTTCCTAACCATTTCCTTTTCTGTAACCACTTAATCGTTAGAAAAACCCACCTCAGCAATTTCTATTTATTTTCCTATAAAACAGTCTATAATAAAACATTCACTATACAACAAATTCATTAAAATATCCAATATAACTTTTGCCCAGGCCACATTTGATGTTTTGTCATTTTTAATGTGCTACATCTAGCAAATAATCAGTATTTTTGAAAATAAAAGCAGTAGAATGGTGGTCTGTGTAGAGGATGTGAGCTTGTTGTAACTTTGATCAGGCGCCGGCTCTTTTACATGCAGCTACTGCTACTATGCTGTTCTGCAAAGATCCCTTCAGGGCTGCATGTCTTATTGCATATCAATGGTACTAAACACATTCTGCATGTGCATATTGGCCTCATTTACCATACTTCTAGGAAAATCCGGAGTCTGTAATGTTCAAAGGTTGTGGCATAGCCCAGCGGGAACCTTTGAATGTCTCTTTTTGCAGAGCGCTGAGACTTTCTGATGCTGAATGTGGAATGTAAGGCCAAGCCCCTCACAGGAATCCCTGTGTGCTTTAAAAGGCACATGGAAAATCACACACACAACCCACTCACATATATTGAGTCATACACTAACAACCACATTACTAAACTGAACCTCTGACTTGTTTTACACACAGGACAAGACCCTGTCTGTGACTGACATACTGCCTATACAATCCACAACATGTCTGTCATGTTAAGTGTGAACACATTAACACCTGGATCTATTACACAGACACACCATATCCTACTCTTTAAAAGAAACTTTAAAACTTTAACTTTGCTTTTATTATATGTGGCTACAAAGCAGACAGTAAGAAGTTGCACTTTACACAAGACTCAGATTATTCAAAAGCTCCGACAGATTTTCCATTGTGAATCACCATGATCATCCTACTTTGGTCCAAGGCATAGCATAGCATAGAGGCTGCTGTGTCCAGTTAATTATAATTAATGTTAAACAAGACTGATGTGCTGGTCACCGTGTAGTTTTTTCTCTCCTTTGGATTAACACAATGAAAAAAAGGCCAGCTTCTTAGGCCCTGATAAAATCTTAATCCAGACAAAAAAAAAATATTTCCACTGCAATTTAGGCCAAGACGAGGCTTAATCTGGTTAAACGGACACAAAACACCAAAAACAGTGAGCACAGAGTGTTTCCAATGACTGTATTAGTCTCAGTCGCCTGCTTACCTGGTAAATGAGCACTTTTAAGTTTTTCCTCTTGAGCAGCTCATGCTCATTGCTCTCCAGCTTCTTGATCTGACCCACCTGCCTCTCCAGGTCAGTACGGACGCTCTTCACATTGGTGTTTACCTTGCGCACCTTGTTCAGGAGTTTGGTGACCGTGCCGGCTGTGCCGACATGGCTCTTAGCCAGCTTGTTCAGCTCACTGTGGATGACCGTCACACTCTTCTCCATGTTCTCCTGCCGGGTCTCCAGGTTATTCTGGGTCAGCTGGATCTGATCCACCACACCAATGATTTTGTCCAGAAGGGCCAGGACCATAACCCCATTGGCCTGGGCTTCAGATCTCTGTGCCTCGCCACCTCTGCTGTCCAGCCCAGGTCCAAGAACCAGATCCACCTCTTTAGAAGAGCCATCGTGGTCCTCATCATCAGCTGTCTTTTTGCGGTTGGAGGCCGGTGTGGTCACTGAGGTTTTGGTGGCGGCCGTCACCAGGGCCACCTCTTCGTCATCGTCCGAGCTTTCGGTGAAGGCGATGCGATCCAGCTTGAGCTTAGTGTCAGCCATGGCTGGGTTTCAAGTGTAAGGTATCCACACAGACAAACTTACACACACACACACACACACACACACACACACACTCCAGTGGGCTTGCAGATTGAGGTCTAAAGCGCACACATACACACGCGCACACACTGGCTGGTGTGTGGAGAGGCAGTCCTGGGGTAAAAATAAAACACTAAAAAAAGACCTGAATGACAGCAGACACCTAGGAGAGTGAATCCAGCTTCCACTTTTCTCTCCTTTTACTCCCTTTTTCCTACCTCACTTTACTCTACTTTTCTGTTCTCTACAGTTAATGTCCCAATTTTTCTAAATGTACCTCACTCCTTGCCTACCCTTCTCTCTCTGTTCAAGTCCTGGCTCCCCTCTCCAGGCAAACCTGTCCCAGGACGGTGGCAGTCCCTCTCAGCCCCAAGGCGTGTGCACGAGTGCGTGCATGAAGCAGTGTGTGGAGTCGTCCTTTCAAACAGCCCCCTTCCCTCGCCTGTCTCTCCTCCTAACAGTCATTTACTGTAAAGCCATTCCCACACTGACCATCAGGGGCTAGGCTCCTCCCTCAGTAGCCTGGCAAAGATAATCAAAGGAATCATGTTTACATAAACAGGAATACTCATTACACTGTAGACACAAACACTAAAACACTTTAACTCAACGCAGACAAATACACACACTCTCACAAAGAGTTCTAAATGTACTTAATCAAGTGTCAAATGTAGACTGGGTCCTATACTTTTTGAGAGACCTAAATGTTTTTAACTTTGCTCGAACCCACTGTGTGTGAAACACCAACACGCTCCAAAAACGACAGAAAAAAAACACAAGCTTATTTCCCAGCTCTTTATTGACAAACATGTAGACAACGTCCAGTTATAATCCCTTTACTTACTGCATGTTACTGGGTAAACCTAGACACTGCAAAGTCCTCACAGCTCCTCAGCTCAATAGTCACACAAGGAAATACACACATACAAGAGGGACAACAAACAGAGACAGAAGATTACTGCTACCATTTATCTGTAGATTTACACTTTAGTTTGATGTGTGATCAAAGGTCATTTTCAGTGCTTATTGTGTCGGCCCCCAAACAACTACACAATCACAGCAATACAACAAGGAACAAACAACAGTGGTCTAGTAATGATCAAGGGTACTGCAATATGAATCCATGAACTGGTAAACGAATATTGAGTTGCAATTAGGTTAAGGTGACATCACCTTATTTCTTATCAGCTCAGATATAGGATTGTGATATATTACTTGCTAGGATATGTAGCAGAGAAGTGCATACTACAATGACGAATGTTTATTATAAAGTGATCGTAATAAATGGAAGTGGATGTCCAAAACTGCATTCATTTTGGATAAAATGGGCATTTTGAATTTCCCTTCGAGGAATTGTGAATGCAGTCCCTTTGAATGTGGAGAAGGATAGGCCAAACACAACTGAGCAAAAATGCTCAAAAAGAGGGAATGAAGTACACACTCATCAGTGAGATATCACGCAATGAGAGAAAACTGTCGAGAGAAACATTCCAGTTGGGAAAAAAAAAAGACAAAAAGGAGAATTGCATAATAACCCCTTTAGGTCCATTGTTTAAATAATTCTTGTTGGACAAGTAAATTAGCTTATTTATGTAGTAGTACAGGGAAATGACACTTCATACCAACTTGTGTTCATATTACTTAGATTTTCTAATCATGACAACAGCATGCGAGTAATAGAGTATGATTTACAGACCATGAAACAGAATGCAACTGGATATTTTTGTTCCTGCTTTGAGGAAAGACTGTCACATGTATCATCTTTAACTGATGCATTTTTTGTGCACTGAAAATCATGGAACAGCAAGAATAAATATGGTTGCATTGAATAAAGTTCAATGCCCCTGTTGCAAAGGTCACTGAAAATAGAAAGCAAAGATTTTTGATACCACTAATCTGACTGGTTCTTAGCACACTGGTGGGAGGCCTTGAGTGACATTAATTTAGTCCTCAAATTTTCCCTCAAGGATGCCGTTGAAGGTAAACGGCATAAACTTGAAGCCTTGACCAGAGTAGAACTTGTTCTGAAATTCAACCCTAAAGAGAGACACAAAGTTTGTTAGTTAGATTACGGTTCAACTGTTTAAAGATACAGAATATAAATAAACAAATGCTTAGTGTATTTTTCACACAATTTCTAAGGCAGAGATAGCGTTTGTAGATATGGGTAAGGACTTACCAGTGCAGTCTAAGGGCATGCAGGAAGGCAGACAGGCCCTCCATTATAAGTAGGATACAGACCGTCAGTGTGGCAAAGAAGGCAAAACCCATAAACAGAACGAAGGAGAAACCAATGTTAGCCGAAAAACCAAATTTCATGACCATTGACCATAAGACCTCTGATAGCTCTGTGGAAAAAGACAGAACAACGCATGGAAGTGTACTGTGAGATGTTTTGAGCTTCTTGTGTTTCATGCTCATATTTTTTAATCAGACAAAGGCAAATAAATAAAACACATAAAAAGAGCATTTGTGCGTTACTCACGTGCATGAGCTAAGCTCAGTGCCCAAAGCCGCAGGTAGGAGGCAGTGTTTGAGATGCAGCCTAAGCAGTATTCTATTGTGTGGATGGCCTGATGCACAGCTACATCCGCAAAATTAAACTACAGAGAGACAGAAAAAGGACAAACAGAGGGAAACAGAGGTAAAGATAGAACAAAACAGCAATAAAAAGAAAGAGAAATAAACAAAAAAACAGAAATAGAAAGAAACAGCAGAAAGACGGGGAGAACAAAAATAAAAAAGACAAAGAAAGAATGATAAATGAAGGGAGAAAGAAATGAAAATAAATAAAAATAGAAATCCGGAAACAAAAAAATTTAGAGAGTAAGAAATAAAAATAATATGAGAAAGAGAGAAGAGAAAATTGAAAGAGAAACAGAAAAAAGCAAGAAACCAAATGTAAAGAAAAGGAAAAAAGAAAAATAAACAAAAGAAACAGAGAAGGGGAGAAATAAAATAAAGAGAAATAAAAAGGGGAAGAAAAAGACAGATAGACATTAGGATATCAAACGTTTTTTTTCTTTCTGCATCTTCACTGATGCCCTTAATCATACTGAAGCCAACGGTCAACTAGGGGTCGCATGACTAAACTTGTACTAGTCAACTACTCACCATTACAAAACAAAACGAAAACCAAAATACATGAGCCAAAGAAAAAATTTGCTTGTCAGAGCAAAGTAGTATTTTGTTAGTAGCATGCTGGTGACTGGCTGCAGCTAATGTGTTTTAGATGTGCACTGCAGTTTTTGTTGTACTTCAGCCTGTCCACAGTAATACACAGACTGTCTGATGAAAACTGCATCAAAAATCAGCACAGTTCTTAGAAATTTATCTCTCAGGATAAATTTAAACTGTATCTAACTATCTGGTTGATAAATGATTGTATATCAAGCTAAATGCTAATAGCTGATTTTTAGACTCTCCTCCTGCTTGTTCACTATGGTTTTTCCGCTACTGTACTTCAGGCACTGCCCTTGAATAACTGTCTTTTGCCCATAGCACTAAGTGGAGGATTTATTCAACTAGTCTATGCAACCCCTTATGGCTAACACATGATTAGAACACCACATGACATCACATTCAGGTACGGTATCTACACCAGGGGTCAAGAAGTAGTACTGATTGTTATAATTTGGCACATGATTTGGCACATGATTTGGCACATTATAATGAGCAACACACTGGACACTGGATCACCGGACTGTGGAATGAGTCACTCAAACAGTTTCCCTTTAACCCAAACTAACCAGAGGCACCTAGAAAGATTAAGCAGCGAGATCAGTAAATGCCTGCTAGAGAAGCAACAGCCAAAACACACACCCACACCCACACAAAGAGAAGGAGTATGAGACAGAGGAGATGGTCGCCCTGACACACAATTCAAATCTCACACACGCAGAGAAAAGGCTTTCTTACCACTTCCTCTTCGGACTGCTTGAAAAGTAATTGGACACATACACACACACAAAATGTCAAAGTAGGGTTAGTAAGAGAGCTCAAGGAGAGGGAGATGAGAAAATGATAGTCATACTTTCATAGAAAGCACACAAACATTAAGAGATTAACAAAAAAGAGTAAACGAAGGAAAGTAACCGTAAGGACTCAAAGCAAGTTGGCAACAACAGAAAACGCTTTAAAACCTGCTATTCCGATTCAGAACATTTAAAATCAATGTTAATATGACGATTTTAAGCTCAAAGGTGTGTTGTTTTGTTTGTAAAGCTGGTTGCCATGGGGCACAGGAGTGGCAGGGTGGTGGTGGGTGGTTAAAAAGGGGCTGACCCATTTTAGAGCAGCGCTGGTATGCAGGACACACTCTTAGTGACTCACTGACTGGAATGTCCACCACCTACCCCACTGCTGACTATAGGGACATCACCGAATACACGGATTACGTTGGTGAACCCAGTGATCTAGTATTACTGGAAATCAATGTTTATGATTTCATTTGCTAACTAGTGCAAGTCTCACAACTAACATTGGACCAGTGATTATTTTTTTATTTTGAGTAGCAAACAATTAAAAATAACTTCAATTAAGAATAACAGATGATATTCATAATCTTTCAAGGATACAATTACATATACAGTAAAACCTGCGGGGGTTACGTTCCAAGAGCACCTGCGTATAGTGAAAAACCACTAATATGTGATGTAGTTTAAAAAAAGCCCTAAAAATTCCCCAACTTAATACATTACCCTTAAAGAAAATGTAAAGGTCAACCTGTATCCGTACTGTACAGTTTACACTGAACTCCCATAATGCAAGAATATAATAATATCATTATAATATATTATATTTGTGTTGACAAGTTAAAAGTTTTCACTCATTCACATTCAGAGACAGCTCAGACTTTGTACTTGGAAAAACCTGCATAAATTAGTGTAACGTTTCTATAAATATTGGCTCTATTTAGGGCCAAAATAGGTGGCTCTAAGTATCCTCACTGTATTAAAATGGATTTTTCACAATAAATTAGAAATGGCAACATAGAAGTTTTCTGGCCCAGAGGACAGGCAGCATAGCTTAACTGAAAAAAATGGGTATGCATCATTCATAAAAACAGCGACACACAACAAGTGTTGTTCTCACCTCTGGCTCATCCTCTGTCTGCTGTGAAAGTTGGTCATGCTGAATGATCTCAGCTTCGTCCTCTGTTGGACCATTCCCCACTCTAATCCCCCCAAAGTTATGTGTGCCCTGTAAAGAGAGAAGACCGCAGAAAGTGACATTTATTTACAGGTTGAAAATACTAAAATTACTGAATGACCTCATGACTAGAAGCAAAAATGCCAAATGAATGTGTGATGCAGATATTAAATTGTGAATAAGCCCTTACAAGGTGCTTCTTCCACAGGTACTGTCTACGCAGAACCATTGTCTTTACTACAAGCATGCAAGGCACACAGGCAAGAGCAATGACCACCAGCAGGGACTGAATGACCATCTGCAGAAAAAGAGAGAAAGACATTAAAAATATAATCTCATTTAAAAGCACAATTTATTTGCTTGTTTTAGTGAAAAAGCAAAATTATTTATTTTATACTACAACTATTACAACTGGCACATATACACAGGTACATACACCTATCAGCCAATATATCAAAACCCCCGCCAGGTGAAGGTAACATTATTTTGTTTCAATAGCACCAGTCAGGGGGCAGGATATATTAGATAGCAATGAATAATCTGTTTTTGAGTAGATGCGTTAGAAACAGGACAAATTGCAAGTGAATGGCTCTGAGCGACTTTCACAAGGGGCAAATTGTTATGTAAGATGACTGGGTCTTTTGGGGTGATACTGGTTATGTAGTGATTAGTGCCCATCAAAAATGGTCCAAGGAAGGACTGCCGATGAACTGGTGACAAGGTTAATGGGGAGTGAATGCCAGCCTGTATGCTGAAACGTTCATGCTGACTGTGACAGAAAGGTGACAGAACACACAGTGCTGTAAATGCGGCTTTGTAGCCACAGATCTTTTGGAGTGCCCATGCTAAACCCTCTCATCTGGACCACGGAGAAATGGGGGGAAATGTTTGATTAATCATGTTTCGTTCGAGGACAGCCGGGTGCACACACACTGCCTAACTGCAAGCCAGCATGATGTGCTAGTCAATTTTCTGCTGGAAAATCCTGGATCCTGGAAATCACATGGATGTAACCTTGACATGTAGCATCTACCTAAACATTTTTGCACACCATGTAAACTCCTTCCTGACAAAGATATTTCCTAACGGCAGTGGCCTCTTTCAGCGCCCTGCTACTCTGCAAAGGTTGTTCAGGCGTGGTTTAAGGAACATGACAAAGTTCAAGAATCTTGAAAAAATTCCTCAGTTCTCAATCCATTCAAGCATTTGTAAAATAAGCTGGACAAACATGTCTGATCCATGAACCTATACATGTCTGATCCATGAACCTATACATGTCTGATCCTTGCAACTTATAGGACCTCAAAGATCTGCTTCTAACATCTTAGTGCCAGATACCACAGCACAGCGGAGTTGTTTTGGAGGCATGAGGGGCACCAACACAATATTAGGCAGGTGGTTTTATATGATTGCTGATTGGTGTGATACATGCGTTAGTACAGTATTAAACATTTTACACACCTGTCCTCTGTATAGTGGTTTATTGGTTGGATCACTGTAGTTGAAGAGGAACATGTTAATAAAAGCGATGAGAAGGCTAGGAGCATCTCTGGAAATTGTGGCAGTATAGGCAGTCCATTTGTAGAAGACGAGTATCACCAGGTAACCAAACAGGCTGCTCATAAAGATGATCTCAGGGATGAAACCCAGCCAGATGTTCAGAGTCTTCCCAAAGTAGCTGCACATGTGCACAGGAGTTCAAGCAAACAAGCAGTGTGGGTAGTTTTCAGTTTTAGCAGACTTTTAAGCAAGGTGGTGAGAAGGAACATTAACTTACATGTGGTTGAACAGACTTAGAATAACACCAAAGAGCATGTGAGTAACTCCCAAGATTACAGACATCTTCATTTTAAAGGAGTTCAAAAAGCTCAGCTTGTTTGTTGCCAAGTTCCAGATCTGTAAAAGGATTAAGATTTTTTTTTTTTACAAGGAGCAAAAAAAGAATCACCGGGGTATGGAAAAGAAAATTAAAGTCCAATACGGAGAAAAGAAACAGCCAGCTCTTACTGGATCAATGCCAATGGGGTACGGTCCTTTAAAAACCCCCTGGACAGCAGGGTCCAGCTGCAGCACCCTGTTGCCTTCAAGAGTCTGAAACCTGCAGTGAGAGAATAACAATCTACTTAGTCATGAACGACACAATCACTCAGTCGTCAGATTTACACAGTGACAAAAACTAAGATTAAACTAAAGCCGACAAAGTAATACCAATAAAAAAGCATGACAGTTTTCATTCTCCTAGCAGCTTTTCTTACAGTAAGAGTCTGATTAACAGACCCTTTTTTTTTTTTTTTAGCATAAGCAGTATTTTTAAAATATATTAGTTACATATTAAATTGTTTAGATTTCCTGTTTTTCCATTTAAAATTGGAATCCCTGAAAGGCTCATCATTTTGTGTGGTCATAATTGTTTAAACCTCTATTAAATATACTTGTCAAAATTTCATTCAATTATCTCTGCCAAAATATTTTAACCTCAACATTTAGCTTAACCTTAAACCATGAATTCAGGCATAATGAGTAAAATATTATTTCTTTAATTTTTATTTGGGTTAGAATCACTATCATTTTATCTGAAAACATTTAAGTGAAAGTGACCATTCTGTCATAAATGAACACACCACAGCACACAGTGTGAACAACACAAAATTCTTTCTCTGTATTTAACCCATTCACTAAGTGAAGCAGTGGGCAGCCAGGAACACAGCACTCGGGGAGCAGTGTGTGGGGACGGTACCTTGCTCAGGGTACCACAGTGGTGCTTAGCAGTCTTGGGAAGCAAGTGAGCAGTGATTTATAATATTACCTCAAATATTATATCTAAGACAAGCATAGGGACTCACGTCCAATTGCCACTTCGGTCTGTGAACATTGGTCGAACACTCCAACCCGAGCCGAAGACGTTCAGTGACTTTGAAAAGCAGTCGTTATAGATAATCCCAGTGTAGATGGAAAAGATTCCCATCAGCAGGATAATATAACGGCCTGCAAACACCATGCTAAACATCTGAGAGAGAGAGAGAGACAGAGCAAGAGGGAGGGAGAGAGAGACAGAGAGAGAGGGAGGGAGAGAGAGAAAGAGAGGGAGAGAGAGAGACACAGTGTGAGCGTGAGTGTGTGAGAGTAAGAGTGAGAAAGTTAGAGAGAACAGGCAGAGAGAAGGACAAAAGGCTTCTTCTTGGGTTTTCTTCTTGATTATTTTCATTTGTGAAAAACAACCAAACAACCAAAAAATAAAATCTTTAAAAAAAATCCCAGTTGTAGATACAATTCATTATCACAGGCTTAAAATATAAATCTTACCATATAATAAGTTAATAACAAAATAGAAAACTATGAATTGAAAATTGGCAGGGTACACACTGGGTCCTAGAATACTAATCATTGTTTCTTTTTTAAGATAAGGGAAAGTGTGAAACGGATGCAAGAATAGATGGATAGATGTATGGATGTACAGGTGAATGTATAGGTTGGTGGATGAGAAGATGGAAGGATGGGTGGAGGGCTGGTGGATACCTCATTTTCATTTTTCTGGGCGATAAGGCGACTCTCTCGCAGCACGAGGTAAAGGGCAGCGCAGGTCATGAGAATGCCATGACCCAGATCCCCAAACATGACAGCAAACAGGAAGGGGAATGTGATGATGGTGTAGGGAGCTGAACATGGACCAACACAATGAGTCATGATAAGGCTTGCAGAACATTTAAACATGAGATCATCACACTGTTTGAATAGGATTTGTTTTGCATGTGAAGTTGTGGAATGTGATTTTATCCGTTTGAATCTGTCTTCAGAAACTTTTTATAGTATGTACATCCTTGCATCTCTAAAGGTTACCTGGGTTGATTTCTCGATAGTTGCCAATGCCATATGCATCCACAATGTTCTGAAAGCCAGAGGTGAACTTGTTGGTCTTGTTGTAGGTGGGTGGGGTCTGTTTGGTCTGCATCCTGTTCAGGATGGAGGGCACAGTGGAGCCACTTTTCTCCTGGAGAGCAAAAAAAAAAAAAGATCTGCTCAGAGCCAAAGTCATAATTTCACAACAAGAGGCTTTAAAGCAAGATTAGAAACAGACTGTATAAAACAAGACAGTACAGTGTGATAACTTTTGATCAAACACAATAAAACATTTATATTTAAAATAGTGTTGTCAAGCAATTAAAATTTTTGATCTAATTAATTACATGGTGTGGCGATTAATTAATCTAATTAATCGCATTTAATCGCACATACA
>JBBPDC010000028.1:6363758-6378636 GCA_037974485.1 Hemigrammopetersius urotaenia
ACACCAGTACATGATAGATTACACGAGTTAACTTCCTTTCTAACAGAAAATATTAATCAATCTAGCACTTCCCGATCCCGATCTTAGCCTAATGAGTGAATCTACCGGCGTACAGGCTACACCGCGAGGGACCAAGCGTAGTGCAAAGAACATGAGTCCCACAGACTCGTTCTTACACTGACACTCGTTCTTACCGGCCGCTGTCAATTTGGCAATAGTGACTCAAGTGACACGCAGATCCGGGCCAGAGGGAGCCGAATCCGAAAAAGGATCAGAGTATCCATGCTCTACTAGCTTGCTGCAGTTCTACAAAGTGTAACGTCACACGTCTATACGCGTTAATTGCATTAAAAATAATGTTATTTTTTTCTGTGATTAATTAATCTAATTAACGCGTCAAATTCCCAGCCCTAATTTAAAACAATGTGGTTTTGACTCCACAGTTGTTTAAACTGTTTTAACTGGCGATGAATGATGAATAAAACAAAATTACAAGATAATTTGATATAAAATGAAGGTATACTTTGAGGATGACTGTTTTAGGACAACAGAATAGCACTCAGCACATTATCCCATCTACTTTTATTCCATCTGTTATACCATTCGCTCATTTTAGGTATCACAACCCATGATTCTGAACAAGAGTCTCTAGCACTGATATATTTACAGAAAACAGAACAACAGAACAGTGAACTGACATCTTAGTCTATTTCTGTGGGTGGATCTACAGAGAAGTGAATGGTATTTGCTTTGGTCCCGCTTTATTTATTATGTAAAAAGTGAAGAAAATTGGATTTTCCATTATACTGGCACTTTATAATATAAGAATGACAACTGGCTGTAAGACTGAATGAATATGTAAGTGTACTGCTAGTTATTATGTACTCTCTTAGATACAGTTATTGAGCATGCATAATTACTGCTAGCCAAAGTGTGCATGCATTAGAAAACTAGAGACACAGATTAGGATGGGTAGTCTGAGAATGTGACCATATAATCCTCTTAAGCACTGCTAACTGTAAAGTCAATATTCAAGTGAACCCTGATCCTTGTGCTATAACTATGTCTAGGTGGCCAACCAACATACTGCTGTAAGTCAAGTGTACTTTACTACTAAAAGTAAAGTGTAAAGTTATCAGCACTATTCAGGTACAAACACACACACACACACACAGTCATGCAAGCATACACACGCTTATAGAACTATACTTGGAAGCCTTCAAATGTTCTTAAGGTTTCTTATACCACCCCAAACCCGAACTTCACTCAAACCCTAAACTTCATCAGTAAACTGAACCAAATAAAATACTATTAACAATTTAATTTCTGTTAACAATACTGGCATGTAGTTAAAGTTGAAGCTCAAGTTAAGGTTTACTGTCATATGTACAAAGTACAGTGTACAGAGCACAATGAAATGCTTACTTAAATACCCTCTTCACAGACAGAACATAAAGACACAAGACATAAAAAGACAAAGCAGTGTAGTAACAATAACTAATCACAGGCTAAGTTGCATAATGTTAAGTTTCAGTGCAATGTGAACTGTTGTGTGCTTCAGTATTACACATAGGGTGAAGAACACATTTACTGCACACAGAGAGAGAACCACCGTTACTGTGTGTTGAATAGTCCGATGGCACTGGGATAAAAACTGCTCCTCAATCGTGTTGTTCGTGTGTGAATTGTCTCTTGCCAGATGGCAGGAAAATGAAAGGTGGCAGTGAAGGGTGGCTGGGGTCATGATGCGCTTAGTTTTTCCAGATACAGCATGTGCTGTAAATGTCTGTTATTGCAGAGAGTAGTGTGCCTATGATCTCTGGGCCGTTTTCACCACCCTCTGCAGAGGTTGGGGTGCAGCACCTCAGCCTTCTTTAGTCGTCTTGAGGTGTATATACGTCTCTTATAATTCAAGGTGACAAACTCAACCAACTCAGCTTTTTGCGGGGATTATGTTCCAAGAGCACCCCTGTACAGTGCAAAAACACATTCTTGTGATGTGGTTAAAATGCCTATTTTTATAGGCTAAACCCTAAATATGCTCCTTAGTCTTAAAGAAAACATACAAGTAAACACATTCATACTGTACAGTTTACATTGAACTCCTGCAGTGCTAAAATGTAAATGCAGATGCTGTACCTGTATGGACTGTAAATAATGCACAGGTGTTTTCATTGGTATAAACAGGATAAATACAGTAATAGTGAATTAAATTAATACATTTACAGTAATAAAAATACAGGGCTTTAAGAGCAAAGTGAAAAACACAAGAACACTCGAGACGCTCCACAAGGGAAATTCTGGACTGCAGCATCACAGGGCAGCAGCCAATCAGCAGAAAGGAGAAATAAATAACATTCTCTGATTGGCTACTTTCAAACCTCCTGCCCCCGAGTATAGCTGACTGTGACGCTCATGCCTCGTGCTCCACGCCTTCTCGTCTTTGTGTTGCTTGTTTATGTGTGGGAGCGACGCTGAGGGGAGGTTCATTCCGTTCAGGTGTCCGATTGCCTTGGTAACCGCCACGTGGCGCACGAGGCCCAGACGTCAGTCAGCTGTACTCAGGTGGGAGATTTGAAAATCCACGATGGACTGAAACCACGACTGCTGATTCGTGTGAAAGTGAGGGGTTACTGTATTAGTCAATCAATATCAATCCATGTGTATGCTACAACTGTTGACACATTTAATACTTTGTGCAGTCCCTCTATTCAAAGATGAGTATTCTTTTAAATAAATAATTATATCCACTGATCAAGAACACTTCTTGACCTGAGTTTCTTAGTTTGCCTAGCATTAATGAACTAGACTGACTGGTGTAATTGCATTTACATACTATTAACTATCTTTTGTTATCATTTTAGAAAAGTTGCTTGTAGTACTTAACAACCTCCCATAATTAGAATGCATGTTTGTGTATGGTCATCTCCTTACCGTGCCCCTGCGCAGAGCGAACTGTATGGAGTCCAGATCTGACACAGGGCACCAGATCTCAGCAATCAGACACTTCTGTGTGACATCAATGTTGCAGAGATTCAGCGTGTGGTAGATAGCTTTCATCTTCCTCACTTTGATGAACCACACACGCAACGTCTTAGCTGCAGCCTGCAGCACACGCTGTCGATGATCCTCGGTCTGATTCAGCACCTGCAGAAATATGACCCACAGTTAGAAAAGGATCCACCACAGGAAGGTGGAGGAAAGGAACATTTGAGGCAACACTCCAGAAATTAGTGTGGCACTATATGACGAGTAGAAAAGCAGGTCTCAAAATTCCAGATTAACATCAACAATTCCACATTTACTACAACCAATTCTGGGGACAGAAAGGGGCGCAGCGAAAGTCTCTAAATGTGAATATCAATTAATATGCATGATGAGGTTAAAAGGGTGGTATTTAATGTGGAATTAGTGGTTTAATTAATTTTATATTGTTCTTGTGTCTCTGTGTGTTGTGGCAGTCATCACATAAGCAATTTTCTTCCAGGATCAAAAATGTTTTCTGACTCTGATTCTATCTGATATAAGTTGCCACTCCCAGGTTTCATGCTGTCCTATGAGAACATGAGCTCAATTGCCAGCACTAACACGACAAAAAGAGCCCATCTCTAATTTGAGCAGCAGCTAGACAGCTGATGACATGCCCTCTTTAACAAGGCATGTTTCTCATGCTTCCCTTGATCCTATGCAAAAAGGCAGCTTTTCTACATCCATGTATAGCTCTATGGGAGGCCCTGGTTTGCTCATCTGAGATTACTTATAGAATATGAAGCTGGGTCAGAACACACAGCACAGTGGATTAAGTCTATTTTAAGAAAATGAAGGATCTCCCAATAGCCCTTGACCTGTCAGAATGCTGAAAGAGAAAGCAGAAGGTGAGAGTGAGCGAGAGAGAGAATATGTGAGTGAAAAAGTGCATTTGTGAGTAAGTGAATGAGACACTGAGCCTGAGAGCGAGAGAAAGAGAGAGAAAGAGCAAGAGAAAGAAAGAGAAAGAAAGAGAAAGAGAGAGAGAGAAAGAAAGAAAGAAAGAGAGAGAGAGAAAGAAAGAAAGAAAGAGAGTGAGAGAGAAAGAGAAAGAAAGAGAGAGAGGGGGGGATAAATGAGAAAGCAAGTGACAAAGAGTGAGTCAATATGTTCATGAGCAAAAGGAACCAAGTGAGAGAAGAAAGAGTGCGCACATACAGAGAGACTATGCCAGGAGATCAGCACATACCAGACAGCTTATGTGCCAGCTCTAATGCCCAGAACTGCCCACACGCTCATGACACTTACACTTAGAGCTGTCTGGCCTGCCACCCACACATAGCGGACTCCTGCTGTTTCAGCCCCTCATAGACAGCAGCGGGTGTGGCAGGAAGATTTACACAGCTTTACTCGCTCTCCCTGAACCTGCCAGAGCAACAGCATCTTCATCTGTCACTCCATCTGTCTCTGTCGTTTCCAAGTCATGCTTCACATCGTGCTCCACTTCATGAACGCGACTGTGAAAACCTGGACTGAGTCACTCACTACTAATCATAGAAGTGTTTCCCAACACTGGTCCCCTTGGTCCTGCTTGATGGTGTTTTCCTCGGTCTAACACACCGGACTAAACAATGCAGCTCATCACGTTAGTGCTTTCTCGATTACTATATCTCTCACTATGACTAACATTAGCTATGCTAAAAGGAAATACAATAAGAGGAAAAACAAAACTCACAAAGTGCACATAATCATGTGGGGAATTAAAATAAGCTATGTTTTTTTCTGTTATATTTATTGGTTCTGTTATTTTTTTCTCTGATAGGTGTAATATGAGTAAAAAACTGATTTATGTTTGGTAGCTAAAAGCTACTAACATTAGCTTCCCAAGATCTTTACCCAGACAAATTGTATTTATCAAAAGCTCCTGCTGTTTCTAATCTTGAGCAGGTAATAAAAAAACATAAAAGTAGAACCATTGGTTTTGGTATTCTTTGCAGTGGGAAAATTGTTCTGTTGTTCATGCATGTATAAACATTCATCTAATGTTACCATATTAAGTTGCTCTGGACAAGAATGTCTGCCATGATTTACTTCATGGCTTTTTCCATATATAATCTGCCATATAATCATTGCATTTCATATATGGATAACAGTATCAATGATTTAAATGCAAAAATAATTATCATTATCTAAATTCTACATTGGTGCATTCTTTTATCTTGTTGTGTGTGCAAAGGACTGCTTGCTTGCATGTTTTAGAATCTATTATAAGTTATGCAACTTTTTTTAATTTGATAAGTGGCATAATTAGATACAATTCACATGGGGAAGTTGAAAGACTCCCATGGTACACTGGTCCACACTGACTGCCGTTATCACTGAGGGGGACAAACTCCATATAAAAGTCTATATATTTGAATGCAAGGTCATTAAAGTCCCTGTTGGTGTTATGGTCAGGTGCCCCAATACTTTTGTCCATGTAGTTCTTCATTAGTGTAGAAGTGAGGATATATAGAGTAGAAAATAGGATCACAATTTATGGCATAAAATGCATTTGACTTGATAAGATCTCTGCATTGCAACAGCCTTGCGAATAGACGTGTGGGGAGCACGGGTGGAGAGCAGTAAGCCGAGAGATGACACCCCATGTGAAGTTGGCAAGGTGACATAACATGTCTATGTGCTGGCTTTTAACCAGCATTTGAGACTGTGTGGGCAGTTTTGCTGTGTGGGTGTATATGAATTCAAGCAGGTGTGAGGCAGACACCATGTGCGTGTGTGTATGTGGAAGAGCAGGGGTGAGTCTCTGCAGGTATGGTCACTATGTGTGGGGGCTGCAGCGGATGGCCCACGCCCAGGATCATTAAGCCTTTCCCCTTCCTAATAAGGTTCTGGCAAGGATTCTTGGATGGACTATTATCCCAAACATCATTACCCCATTTACAAACAGCCCCAGCAGGGACCATCTCTGACTCACTGATGAGGCATGATGGCATCCCAGCCTGGCTGACACAATGGCAATGAGAGAAATTTTAAAAAGATAAAGAAAGAAGTGTCTGGCAATGGCCTTGATTCAGCAGTCACTGTCAAATCTAATCATGTTTTATTTCGGAACTGGGTCCCTGCTCATGAAAATATATCCATTTAATCCACGCTGATTAAGTCACACAGTCACAGTGGCAGCTTCATCATATCTTCTTACATCAGTTCTACAGTCAGATGAACCAGTAATCGATTGTTTCCTGTTTTAGTCATATTGATTTATTTCCAGAGAATTTTTCTCTGTAAACAGTCTAGCATGCAAACATTATTGACCAATAGACTGTTTAGGGTAAACCTTTGCCTGGCCAATTCGGTCCAGAAACACTCTGGATCAAGCCCACTGTGTGGCAGCAGCTGTGCCAATGGAGGTTTCATTCAACAGTTCTTGACCATGTAAGGCATTGGGTTTCACACAGCATTTGAGGAAGGCTCATGTAAACAGATCACAGAGCCACTCACACACACACAAAGATAACCGAGTATACATGCAAACAACAAATAAAGGCAGACAGTTAAGTGCTAATACACAATATTATAGACAGGGATATGACGTTTGAAAAAGGATCAAACCCAATTATGTTTTTAAGCATTAGCGGCCGTAACTGATTTTGATGCAAGTGTTTGCTTTCTACTATAATGTGACTACAGCCTAATGAGCCTCAAAATGCTATGGCCACACACATACCGGAATAAAATCACATTTTTCTGACCCTTACATGCCATAGCTGGCAACTATATATTTTAAGATTTCTACCTCTACCTGATAATCTCTATAAAATATCTTTAAAAAAATGTTTTATCACGGTGGATGATAAATATTAAGATTCATCAAGACATTTTGTTGATACAATATTTAGGTTTTTCTGACATAAAAGGAATTTCCAAGCACAAAAGACTAAAAACAATTAACATAAGATTTTTCACACACAGCAGAAAATCAAATTAAACAGTACCAATTATGCTCTCTTTGTACAGGACATGCAGTGTTCATGTGGTCCAGATAATATTATTATCATTAGGAGCAGTTTGGTAAATATGTCCACAACCTGAATAAGACCCAGCAGAGGTTCTGCATTTTTGTTTATGCATCATTACTTGTGGGTATGCACATGTATTTCCACACACAGTTATGCATGTCTTTCTTACCATCTGGAGATCATCAATGCGAGTATTCACCCCTGCTGCCATCTCCTTCCTTTCCTGAGGGGTTTCAGGGCAGGGGTACAGGGAGGCCCGAAACCTGTAGACGGAATACAGACACACACTCTCACTCTACCATTATCGATAAGCTCAATTGACAAAGTTATGTTATTTAGCAAAATCTGTGTAACACTGTACCCTTCACAGATCTTCTTCACCCGGTTCTTCAGCTGGTCTCCCTGAAAGAAGATGATGAACACGGACTTGTGCACCTGGTCACCCTAGAAAACGCAACATGTTACATATCAGATAATAGAGACAGATGTTGGTAATAGTTAATAGTTAATCAGCTAATTATGCAACATTCAGGTTTGTCCATTTCTGATCTGGCACGCACAGTTGCAGGGTCCTCCAGCGGTTCCTCGATGTTTGCTTGGCGCAAGAACACGTTGCCACGACAAACCCTCCACAACATCCTCTCAAAGGTGGGAATCCTCTCTCTGCCAATCACACCTGCCACAAATCTGAAAGCAAGCAAAAAGTAAAAAGCAAAAAGGGCCTGAATTAAGTAACATATAGCACATCATCATACATTAAGGTCGTTCAATGTGTTTTACAGAACTGGAATAAAAATTTTAAGCAAAAAAATATATAAAAGAAAACAGAAGATCAATAAAAGAATATTAATTGCAAACAAGTGCAGACATTTAAAAGATTGGAGAGAAGGGTAAGGTTTTAGTCTAAATCAGCCAAAGGTACCTTTTGCCATAATGCTATGGGTATAAACAAACAGCTGACACACAATATGCTAGATCTACTGTGATTAATGAGTGTCAGCTGAGCACACCACTCAGATCAATCACAATTCCCCCTAGCATTATTTGTTTACTGAGTTATATCAGACTGCAAAATCACCTCCTAGTAAAGTATCAATGTATCACTAGCACCATTTTACTGTACTGTGAATAATTTAAACAGTAATAATACAGCCCAACAACACCATACGAGTACATCAAATTGTGAAATTAAACAATAACCCCAGAGGATCAAATCCAATTGTTTTGAGGTCATGGAATATTTCACTAATTGCAGTAAATGCATGTTCACTAGCTCAATAACTTGAGTCGTGCCCCTCTTGGGCATACAGGGGGTGATGTTTGTGTTTATGTACTTAAAATGAAATATGACTAAGTTGTGACACAAATATAAGAATCAAAGCACTGCCTTCAGATCAAAATATTAACCTATAAAAGGTTATCAGGTAAAATATGCAGTAATTGCCTTCAAAGCTCTCCAGAAGATGCTGATACATTTCAGCAGAAGACTATAGAAACATGGGCGGCTCACCCCAGCCTGAGAGGAGCTGCACGTCCAACCTCATTTGGGTCCAGCAGATTGGACGATTCCTCCATCAGAGAAGGGTCTTCCATCTGTAAACAGAGACACGCATGGATAGTTAGATAAGCAGAGAAGAGAAACCATTAGACACAAATAGGAAAAAAGAAAACAAGAGATAATATGATGGATTGCCTGGAACAGAGGAACTGAAAAATGCTACACGAAGCCCAAAATGATTCATACCCCTGGCAAATTTTGACTTTGTTACTTTTTTTTCAACCAGCAAGTTTCTTCTTGATTGGAAGTGACACAGGCATCTCCCAGAAGCCAATAAGACGATGTACAAGAGGCATCATTGTGGAAATTTCTCAGCTCTTATTTACATTTGAACAAAAAGTAGCATGTCTAGCATGTAACTCTTATTACAGTTATATGTACAATCTGTCACACAACCACTCATATTTTCTTCATTCTATGTAAAAATATTTATTTGAGCAGAACTTTTTTCAAACAAAGTCAATGATTACTGGCATCCAGTTAACTGATTTACACATAGCAAAGCTCATAATAACTTATAAAAAAGGCAATAACATCATAAAAGAGGAGCTGGGTTATTTCTGGTCAAAGATCACAGCAGAATAGGCATGCTAAGGTAAATAAATGATTAATTTTAAGTTATACCTCAAAAAAGCTTCTGAATTCTAAAGAAGCGAGTGGGCGAACATGCATCTACACAGCCTATTATTTTTAATCGTTGAGGCATTAGTGGAAAAACATTACAAAACATCAAGACTAAGCTTTAAATGTTACACAACATGGGTGTGACATTGGTTCTATAACTGCACATTTTATACACAACAAATCATGTACTGCGAGTTCTTTTGTGCAAAACAACTCTTGGAGCTGGATAAAAACCAAAAGGTAAAGATAAAGCTCTAGAATAAGGAATAGAGCTTAAATAATTCAAGACCTCATCAAAGAACTGCTGTGTGCGTCTGAGGATGTGTTTGAGCTCAGTTAGTTCCAGAAAGTTCTTCTTCAGGGCTTCCTGGTTAGTGTTGATCTCTTTCAGCTCGTTCTCCAGTTTCTCAAACGTGGCCTGCATAAAAGAGGTGTCAAACAAATTACATCATGTATAGGGACAGAGAGACTTTGGTGACTACTGAGGTGTGGTCTCAAATCCTGTAAGCAAATTACACCAAATGGTATACAGTCGACCCCCAAAATTCACAGGGGTTACATTCCAAGAACAAATTTGTGATGTGGTAAAAATGCCTATACATGGCTATTTTTGTAGTCTAAACTGTAAATATGCCCTCAAACATGCTCCCAAAGCACATTAATTTCATTTTAAACACAGCTTAATACATTACCCTTAACAAAATGTAAAGGTAAATTCGAGATTCACGTGTAAGCTGTTCTGATGCGGGAATGCTGGACTAGAGATCCAAGGGTTGCGTCACAGAGCAGCAGCCAATCAGCAGCAAGCTGAAATGAATAAGGCTCTCATATTGGCCACTTTCAAACCTCCTGCCTCTGAGTACAGGGGTATTTCACCATCCCAAGACACGTTTTCATATACGGTTCTCGCAACAGTACTAAAAATGTATACAGTTGTATAAAGAAAAATTTTACACGTTAAAAGATATATATTGCCATGAAAAAAATGCAGAGGATATTTGTGGTTTCTGCAAATTTCGGGGAGTTTTCGCAAACAATTATTAATTAGGTTCTAAGAACAAATCTACAAATGACTGAGTCCGCGAACTCTGAACTGTGACTTCACAGGAGTCGACAGTAATATCATAGCTTTTAACAGGTAGACACTTAAAAAATAAAGGTGCCAGAGAAGGTTGTGTTTCAAAATGTTGCAGTTTTGGTTCTCTAAAGAAGCTTTAGGGATTTTTTTCCTAAAACAATAGTAACCTGTTTCCACCTGTTTCAGCAGAACACAGAACTAGTCACTCTAGAGTGTCCACTTTTACTCCTGACAGCTGAAGTTAACTGCATTTAGTGACATAATCACAAGTTGGTTAGCAGATGGGTAGGTAAGTAGTTTGCTTCAACCTTTAAATGAGCTTTATTTTGTCATGTCTAGTCTGCCAATAAACCTGGTCACATTCTTACTTAAAATGAAAGACAGCTCCCTCATTGGTAAACAGCATAAAAATCAGTCAAAAAGCAATACAGCTATGCAGGCATCAGGGCACTGAAACATGAGCCCATAGTGCTATGGCATGTGACAATGGTATGTGACATGCCATCTAAAAGTTTAAAACATGCATCACTAGTAAAATAAAGTTACTGTAGTATCTGGACTCTTCAACTGAACACTCAGGAATTATTATATATTTTATGGGCAATCAAAATATAGATATGCTTTTCTAAGCCACAGTACCTCCAAGTCAATCATGTCTCGAGGAAAAGGCACCTCTGGGTTCTCCCCTGTGTCTACAATGTTTATGTTGGCCTTCTTTACCTCTTTCTCCACAAATCCTGGGGGAAAAAGTGAGAAAATGAAATTAAGAGTTGAAAAGGAGAAATGAAAGACGGATGGAAAAAAAAAAAACTTTTGCGTTTGTTTTGAAAGGTATGGTTCACTCACTCAGTTTTCGGTCCATCTCCTCACAGCGGCGCACTTCGTTTACAAACTTTCTTTGAAAGACGTTTACATCGGGGTTCAGCTATGATTTGCACAGGACAGACAGGACGAACTTAAGAAACAGCCATAACACTGTACCAATATCACACATTTCTATTCAGTTCATAAAGTACATCAAAAACAAAAACTGAAGATGTTTCTTTTTGATTTCTAACTGACTGAACAAAACAACTTGATTCAAGAAATATTTTTGTTAACTCACATTTTTCTACTACTACATAAGTATTGTTATTTAGTTTGCTTTTTGATTAAACCTTGAAAAAACTAGACTGTAAAAGTCCACCAATAAATAATTATAGAAGCATGCGAATTCAGTAGTTATATTGGTTAATCTGTTAACACCAAGCAGGTTGCTGCTGCTGATGTATTTTCTAGACTCTTAATGCCATTATGGCTGGTGTAAAATGAACTAATTTACGTGTTTATATGTAAACACTGAAATGGTTAAAACATCAATAATGACTGTGTCGTTTTTGTGTGTTCAGTACCCAAAACAAAGTGGACTACAGAAACCACAAAAAATGAAGAATAAGACCAAATGTCGGTGGGGCTGTTGTCGCCATTTCATTATCCGTTTGTTATTCACATCCCATTCAGAGATCCTTACTGGTGCCTGTGCTTCAGCGTTTACTCACATCTCTGAACTGCACCATACCGATCTCCCCAAGCTCGCTGACACAGCAGTAAGCAGACTCAGACTGCAGGAAGAGCTGAGCTAGAGTCATCTCCTCACTGCGGAACAGCTCTCCCATGATGCACTTGGCCAACCAACCTCACCAACCAAGAATATCTGCAAAAAAACAAAGAGAAAACAGAAGTCATTAGAATGTCAAATAATGTAAACATTGAAAGGTCGCAACACAGAATGTACACCCACGGAGAGTAAACAGTTTCAGTTCACTGACGAGTCTGAACAGAAGGATAGATTCCTGATAAAACACTGTTAATGCTGCGGTATGAAAAAGTGTGAAGTGTGAAGGATGTGATAACAGCAATGTGTGGTGCGCAGAGGGGAAGGAAGGGAGGGTTTTATAAGGCTTACGACAAAAGACAACCAAAAAAACCCCAACACATTAACACTTCAACATACAGCCGTTAAGCTGCAGATTATAAAATAAAACTGAAAGTCTAATCTACGAAAACGTTCTAAAAAAAAATAAGATGAAAAACTTTCCTATCTATATTTACTAAACCTACGCACACAACAAGATCATTGTTTTCAAACAGATATGTTAGTAAAATGTTCTTTCATCTGAAATATTATTGTATATTGATTGGAATGCTATCTGATCACTTCACATGATTTCTGCATCTTCTATTACTGGAAAGATTCCTTATTAGAAGTGAGCCTGGTAAAAGAGCCAACAGCAAGTACATAAACTGTACAGTAACAAGTATCTTATCATCTTCATTTATTTGTATTAGTCACTTCATTTTTGTCCCTGTTCTTGCTTGGTTTAGTTTTGCAAACACTGTACACTGTAGAAAATAACACAGATTGACACATTCTGTCAACTTGTACTCTTACAAATCTCAGAAAAACTAACAATAGATTTCATGTGCATTATGAATATCACAAACATTTTTTAAGTGGTGTGATTTGTATTCAAATATCTCACCCTTATGTGATACTAAACAATAATCCAGAAGCATCTGTCAATAGATAATCACCAAATGTGTATAAGCACTAAAAGGCATGAACAGAATTCAATGCTTCCCGTGGTGTATCATCATCATCCCTTTAGCATGTGACACCCTCACAGCTGTGGGAAAAGCACTTGGTATTCAGAAAGAATCAGAAAATACAATGGACCATTCGACATTCTGAATCCCTGAAGGGATGGGAAGAAGCTGAGCTTCCCTCAAGGCAAACTTGAGTTTGAATGCAATCAGGCAAGACAGCAGATTGTTATTTTCATAAAACATTTACCATGTTGAGTGTATTTTTGAATATTGTGATGAATGAACAAAATGAATATTTTCAACATACCATTTAGACCATTTGTCCTTTCATATTTCTCCAGACAGAGCTTGAAATATTTTCCTAACCCAAAATAAATTGATTGTACACAATATATCAGAATATTATTCTCACATGTCAGTTCTAGGGACATGTCAAGATTTCAGTTGATTCTGGACAGAAGGCCAGACCACCTGATATAATTTTGCCAGGCTTCAGGGTGGTGCATAGAATTTTGTAAAATGTACAGTTGGGTTTAGAATAGTCAATTTGGGATTTATGTCAGGATACAGTCGGATTTGGATTCTAAATTAGGTACTGTGAGTTCACATCAGGTCAGACCTAAAAAAAATCAGGCCCAGGTAGAGCTCTATTTGCAATTAACAGTCTCCCTTTCACAAGTTCAAATGATATGTGGTGGTAGATACATGCCTCTGGACCAAGAGGTCATGTGTTCAAATCCTACATTCAGCACACCACCCCTGGGCTCCTGAGCAAGACCCTTAAACCTAAGTTGCTCCAGGGATACTGTAGTTCCTATAGTTAGGGAATGGAAGTCACTTGTCTGCTAAATGCTATAAATGTTAATTTTATTTACTTATTTAATTTTATTTATTTATTTACATTCTTCTGCATATAAACATAAAACAGGAAAAAGAATGAAACTGTGCAGTACTGGTGGGTTTGAGATTAGCACTTGAGATTAGAGATTAAAACTAAAACTTATAAGTTCACATACCAGCACTGGAGGTACAATAAACATCCCTCATGCAGCATTTCATCAATGCCACACGTTACATTTAACAAACAAATGGACAGGGATGGGTGCACAGCGCCAGATTGCAATCTTGCAACGTAATTATTGATCTAAATATTCACTAATGCAAATTTTATATCACTGACGGTAAGGAAACTGCTTCCGTTTGTCTCATGGAAAATTCGAAGAGTGTTCAATAATGCAACTGAGCTGTGCTAGCCCTGCACTTTTTCCACTCTCTCCAACCAGCCAAGCATCAGATGGATCGCTAGCACTAAAGCCAGCCCTGCTCCTGCAGTGCTCCTGAATACTTTAGTGACATTAACACACCTGTTATAACCTCACAAAGGGCTTGATCATCAGGTGAAGAGCCTCTTCTATTGTGATGACAACACCATTAAAATGTGATGGAGGGAAAAACTAGGTGTAGTACAGAGAAAATTAAGATGCAGAATTGGGAAACTCAAATAAACTATATTATGGCTGGAATCATACAATGCTCTAATAAATGCCTAATGACAGTGCAAAGAAGAAAAAAATAAGACATGCCTACCTAATTTCACAACAATGTTTCTACATCCACTTGCGCTTAAAACCACAAGTTAGGACTTGGAGAAAATAGCTCAGGATAAACACACACACACACACACACACACACACACACACACACACACACACACAGCTCAGAAGAAACACAAGCACACATTCAGCTCAGGCCAGACCAGGCAGACATACATACAGACACATTCAGCACAGGACAGACCAGACAGACAGACATACACACACACACATTCAGCACAGGACAGGTGCGCCCGCCCGCCCACACACACACACACACACACACACACATTCAGCTCAGGACAGACAGACAGACACACACAAACACACAGCTCGGGACAGACAGACAGACAGACACACACAGCTCAGAAGAAACACAAGCACACATTCAGCTCAGGACAGACCAGGCAGACAGACATACACACACATTCAGCACAGGACAGGCGCGCCCGCC
>JBBPDC010000028.1:6378736-6392189 GCA_037974485.1 Hemigrammopetersius urotaenia
CTGTCGTGAGTGACATGGGTACTGTCCAATCACAAACAAGAAATGTGGTCCTACCCTTTCCGTTTTCTGAAATGTCGTTGTGTTTTGCCCTTCAGGGCCACCGTACTAGACTTTGGTCGCTGGGGGCCCATGACCCTATTGCCAGTTCACTGGTAGTCCTTTGCACTATTTTTGGATAGTGCACTTACTTCTCACTGGGAATATCCCCAGGACCTGCCGTTTGGAGATGCTCTGACCCGGCTGTCCCTATATAGCCCTAATAAAAGTCACTCAGTTCCTTATGATTGCCCATTTTTTCTGCTTCCAACACATCAACTTCAAGAACTGACTGTTCATTTGCTGCCTAATATATCCCAACTCTTGACAGGTGAAATTAGATAACCAGTGTTAGTCACTTCATCTGTCAGTGGTTTTAATGACTGATCAGCGCATGTTTATTTCAATATATATAAATATTTTAGTAGTGTCTGAACCCCTATCAATTTTGTATTCAAACATTTGTTTACATGAAAGCAGGAGAGAGCAAGAGAGAGAACAAACATTAGAACTTTCACATTCCAGGCTGGAAAACAGCAGGACGTTCCTTTTATTCCCCGGGGAAACGGAAACTCCTGAGGACCGCATGTGTGTTTGAGTGTGTATATTGGAAAGGAGCCAAACTTTGCAGGAAAGGCACAATAACGCAAGAACTATTGGCCACATTTCTACTGTTTAATTTCAGTTTATGGGTAAGAATAGAGAGAGGAATGAGAGAGATGCTGTGAGTATTCATCTCTAATATGAGTCTGTGTTGAGGTATGCAGAACACAGCTCTCAGAGGCTGGAATTTCCTGTGTTGTGCCCATGTTTAGCTAATCAGATTGCAAAAAGCCACTTCTAAACCTCTACTAAGCCCCTTTAAAACTTTCACACCAAACGATAAAACGTGACGAATTGGCTCCTGTGTAAATTCAGACCCACTGTGTCACGTTATACCGAGAGAACCTCGTGAAAAGATATTACGACTTGCTCCCTGGACTCAAAAAACCAAATAAAATGAACAAACACATTAATACAAAAAAAAAACTCATGTTTATTATTGTTCTTCAATACTTTGCCAGCAATGCCAATTATACTGAACTCATCAAGTGACGGTTCATTTGGACACAAGTGCAAATTTGCCTTAAGCACAGAGGAAACAAGTATAAAATTCTAAATAAACACAATCTTTATATTTTCTTACATCTTCAAATACAATGGAAATAGAAAAATACTTTACACAATGTTCACTTTTAAAACCAGACATTTACATTTTTTTTAATATACACTCCTTCTGAAATTGTTTTCTCCCATAATGCCCCAACTCCCAGAGCGCGTTCTGAATTAGCCCGAGATAAGATTGTTGAGTCATTCCAATGCCAGTAAGCAGAATTTAGACTCAAAGGGCCCCGTTGCATCATTGGCACGGTGGTCTACAAAATGCTTGTGAGGTGGCCACTCTGTGCCCCCGCCCAAACCTATTTGAGGCCCTGAAAGAGCATGAAGTACACACACAAAAACAATTCAGATAAAAGAAAAAAGGCCCCTAAAACAGGAGTATGATACATGAAGATCTGTGCAACAAAAGCAAAACATATTTAGCAAGTACGGAACAGAAACATGGTGCTGATGGCACTTGGTGGAGAACAGTGACAAAGAGGTTACAGTAGTGGAGTGCGGGTGTGTGAACATCTAACTCTACTACACTGTGCTTTTTTTCCAAACCATGTTAACAAGTCTTTGGCACTTTGGCGCTTCCTTGCACTTGTTACGAGGTTAAACATTTTTTCTTTTAAATTTTTTTTAAATAAAAGTGCTCAAACAAACAAAAAAAAAAAAACCCTAAACTTTTAGAACATTCATTGATACTATTCAACCCTATGAAGAACCCGATGCAAGTCCAAACAGGTCCGCTGCGGAGGAAAAAGGCAAAGAAGAAAACACCTCTGAGCCCAGACAGATACACATACACCTCAGTCATGACCATCAATACATGCGTCAGTAAGCCAATCAGATCACGGTCCTCTTTTTAAAAAGTGTCCTTGTTGTCCTTGACCTCATCAACATTCATTGTGTTCAAAGTTCAGATCATCTCCAGATAAGGATTAGCCACAGTTCAGCTCTGTCTGACCTTCAGCCCTGCAGACCAACGATGAGCTCCCACAGAAGCTCCTAATTTATACTGACCGGACAGTGTGCGTGTGGTGCACAAATGCAGGGGAGAAACCATAAATAAAGCTCTTTTTTGCTGAAATTAGACTAAAGCTACAACCCATAATTAAAACAACTTTATTAATAACTTACAAATACTTTGTTATGGGCTTGTTAAGAGCTTGCTCATGCACTCGCCACCTGATGCAGACACAAGTGCATAAAATCTCTAATGACGAGGGAAAGTCAACCCTTACACACTCACAGCGCACACACAAGCATACAGTTGGGGGCCAAAACACCTGAGTGGATCATCGCTGTCAAATACAAACCAGCTCACACCAGTGCGGGCAGGTTTGGAGTGTGGGACAGTGAAGAACTTCATCAGCTGAGGAATGGACTCAGCCCCCCGGCAATTCATGGCCACGCCCGTCACTCTTAGCAGATGAGCTCCTGCTGTATTTCAGGGCGGGTAGGGAATGGCTCTGAGAAACTGAAGGTATCCCGGCCTGTCTTCAGGTCCCCTTGCCCGGGACACGTGGGATACACCGGAATGACGACCATTTCTGGGGAAGGTGCAGGACTCTCCGGCTCCGATTCTGATTGGCTGGCCTCCTGCTCCTCAAGTGATGTGGGAGCAACATGGGGGTGAGTGTGTGTGGTATTTAACCAGGGGTGGTTCAAACAATCTTCTGCTGTTGCTCGTTTTCTAAAGAAAAGATAAAACATTTTGCCAGCATTAGCACCTCAAGTAAGATTTCTTTATGTTTAGGCTGTACAATACAGACAAAATATTACGTTTTTATTGCTGCATACTATAATGGAAAAATTGCCTTGCAATAATCTAAAAGGATGTGACATGGTTTAAAACTGCCTCACATTATATAATGTGACTTCCTTTCTTTATCCAGGATATCTGTGTTCACAGAACACTGAAAAGAATTCAGTGATTGGATAGAGGCCAATACATTCATTGTATGCTAATATGCTTGTTGCTTCTGAGATAAGGGTATCAATATGTGCACATTGAGGCCAACACTGCAAAACTGACTACCAAACAATACACTATGCAGCCCCACTTCAGGTCAATTTCAGTTAATACAGATGAAACCAAATCTGTGGTGAAGCACTTCATAGTTGTGGTCTAAAATTTCAGGTTGACACTGCAGCGACCACGGATTCCCGTTTTTTCCAGCAGTTCCACGAAACCTCAGTCCTCAAACTTATCTCTCCCTTTCCTTCTCCCCAGGTTTTTCCCTTCTCTTCAGGATTACTTGCACACAGAAGAATTTTTCCACATAGTTTTAACCTCTCTCATTTTTCCTCTCCGCCTTTCATACTGTCGATGATCTGTGGCTATAAAGTTTTAGTAAGTGCAGATTATGATGCTGGATCAGAGGCAAAGGCTGCCATCGTTTCTCATTGTGCTGCAATGGTGACGGATCCGGGCTGCCATTAGTCACACCGGCTGAGCCAAAACGGCCACTGCTGTGCATCAGCGTCAGCAGGGAGTTGAAGTAATGTGGGAAAACAGCAGGAGAGTGGGGTCACCTAACTGTACACTGGAAACCAAGAAGCCATTGCATTTTAATGAGATTAAGACCCAAGATTAGAACGTCGTGATTATTTTTTCATTGAGAGGAGCAAAGCCAAGCCCAGTCGCTTCATCAGTCAGGTTATGTAAGCTCACTTAAATGCAACTGGAGCAGAAAAAGACTAATTTTCTTTAGTTTAGATACAGCTAGATTTATATCTTCAAGATGAAGAAATAGATAAATCCACCATTTCCCAAGAACTTTAGACCACTAGCGCTTCAAATTTTAATGTTAAATACTAAATACTACTTCTGAAAAGGTGTGTCCGGAAAATAACCTGAGGACATCTGGCTGTTTTGGGTTCTGATCGGTTTTGATTTCCAAAGTGGAGGTACTATGAAGATCAAGAGTTCTCCAACAGCCTAACTCTGAAAGTGCTAGCCACTACCTTTTGCCTTACCTTGGGCTTTTGTGGAGCAGAGATTGGATAAAGTCCACAGCGAGGGCAGAGATACCATGGAAAACATCTTGGGAGTAGTCCACATTGACTTGGGAGACATTGAGGAAGGTTTCTTGTTTGTCCTCACCCAGGAAAGGAGACTCGCCCGTCAACATCACATACGTCAACACACCAATGCTCCTGCAGGATATAAAATAACCAATAAAAAGGATATAACACAATAACACATTTTCTGTGAAACCTATCACAGTCATTCTGGTGGACAGCCTTTAATGAAGGCTGGGTGAGCCTGAGGGCTGTAAAATGGGCTTTACATATGATACTAATTGTTTTAATCTGATAACATTAATAGGATGGGAACGGCAGACAAGTTTTCTACATTTTATTGATCTCAAAGTTCTAATAAAGTAAGCATGCCATGCAACTAATGCATGTAAACACACCCTTGCTTTTTGAACTCTTACTTACCACATGTCTGTAGCTGTGGTGATGGGTTCATAGCTCAGAACCTCAGGAGCTGTGGGTAAAGGGAATCAGACTGTTAATTCCTAATTGTAACACAGTAACATTGTCAGTGCAAACATTAAACACTATCAGACTTCATTTGGCTAAATAAATTGACCAGGTCCCAAATTCATGTGCATCTCAGACTGGTGCATAGCCACATGGCTCGAAGGTAAATGAGCCAGACATCATGATGCACTATTTCTAGCCAATAAAATTATCCACGATGCATCTACATTGTCCAAATACAGTTACATGTATTAAAGTCTTTCACCAACATGCACTTTCGCAGTAAATTGCTCTGCTGTTACATCTGACTCACCCACATACTCCGGTGTGCCCAGAATCTCTCGGACTTCCGATGTGCTGTCTACGCGTCGTGACAGGCCAAAATCTACGATCCTGATATCCCCCAGCGGCTGGGCACTGGTCAGCAAAATGTTCTGAGGCTGCATGACACAAAGCAGAAATGTTATAACAGACAGATCCACTTTGTTAACGTTAAAAACAGTCCCAATAAATCCAGTGTCTGTGGTTATGAATTTTGTTATATCTATACAAAGGTAGAATCTTCCACTGCACTCTTCATGTTTTAACACACAATATATTGTGCAATTATTTCAAGAGAAATAGCTTTCAGCAGCAAATTATTTCAGGTTGAGTGCATGATGGATCGTGGTTATAGGTGCAGTTATAGGTGTTCCAAGGAAAAGGTGTTCTTTGAGCTCAAAACGGCACCCAATCATGTAGGGTTTAATTGGCCATGCAAAGGATGTGACCTGTACATGTGTTACACAATGTAGAGCCACTCCTACTGATAAACCCATCACCATGATTTATGATCTTATACTATTTGTAGGACAGTCACGGCACGCAACAGAACATTCCTACATAAAATGGACCTTAAACAAGTACGTCTGCCTTCCCCACTCTCTCTCACACACACCCTTGCTTTTTGAACTCTTGCACACCACACGCTGACACGAAAGATGCTGGTGACAGTCAATTAAAGGGCTCTTTTCCGAGAGTGCAACACACGCAGTCTAGTGAAGCAACATTCCTGGGTCATTTTAATTTGTACTTTAACTTGTGTGTTAACCAGTGATCTGTGGTTTGGCAGCACCGTCTGTGCAACTTAAGACAGCTGATGCATGACTTGGATAAGGCACGACTTTTCCCCTGCTAGGTTTTCCAGCATCTTAATAAATCCCTGTCCCTCTTTCCGCAAGCCTCTCTTTTACTTTACATCCACTATCCATCACTTAATGTCCACAGCTTGTCGCCACGGTCATTCTGATCTGATAAGGCAAGTCTATGGAAGGCAGGCTAAAAATCCCAACCATAAATCAAGATCTCAAATACATACGGCTGTAATTAACCACTTGTCACCAAGACTGCTTGGGACAGAACAAAATTCAGTTCCCTGACTTAAAAACTACAGCTATGACTGTCATTATGTTTTATATCAAGTAATATATAGTTTTTTTATGTTCATCTTTTAAGTAAGAGATTTAAAATAGTCTAGGATACTTAAAAAAAGATTAAAAATGTTTAATAGTAAATATTATGTAGCAAAATATAAAGAGAATGTCAGATGAATGATTATTGTCATGACTACTGCCACAAGTATTTTAGGCCTAGAATAACTCTTGTCTTTTGTTTTCCATACACACACGCCTGAATGACAACAGCGAAGATTTACTAGCCCCAGAAAACAAATAACAGACTTCCCATATGCAGCTTCTGTTTGTTATGTAACCTGTTTTCTCTCTCTGTGTGAAATTCCGTGCAGAAGAACTTTCTGGAGTCATTTATTAATCCCATTAGTAACTGTAGACTTTGACAGGGGCATAAGGGTGCATTTGTAAACAAGCCCACCTTTAGGTCCAAGTGGACAACACTGTTCCGGTGAAGGAAAGTCACGCCCGTTAGAATCTGTCGAGCCAATCGGATCACATCTTTCTCTGTGAAGGCTTCGTCGTTATCGGCAACACACTGGTTGAAAATCTCACCTCCAGCAGCACTGAAAGCGTCAAAAAAAGATATACAGACAGATTAATACAAAAAATGTTTTCCAGACATTTAAGTACCAAATTAATTTTTGGTGTGAACTATGTTGAGGTTCCTAGAATTACTCTTCTCCTCATAACATTAATCAGCATGAATGGAGGGGGATTCACAATTGGTTAAAAAAAATAAAAATAAAAAAAGTTATGTTCACCCTCCTTGGCCTTTAGCCATTACAAATGTACGAAGCTTCCAAGACAGACTGTGAAGAACATTAAAGTACTGAGACTGCCAAGAACACACACACTCAAAATTATATAACACTTTCTCAGCGCTTTGACCCAGCAACGAAAATGTAAAAATATAAAAAAGTGACCCCATGACAGGCGCCACAGAAATCACAATAAATCAATACACCCTACCCCAGGCTTTAATTACCCCAGATTTATGGGTTCTAGAATAAGAGGGCAGGACCTACAGGTCATTGCCCTATGGTGATAACCAAAGGAGGTTTCCAGAACTCCTATGGTCATACATGAATCATCAGTAATCCTACCCTCGATACAGCAAAATGTAATAAACCCACGCCGGTTGCCTAGGGTTTTATTGTCATGGTTGTTGTAGGGGGTCAAATCAAATTAGTCATGTTGTCTTGTTTTTGTAAAGTAGAGAATGTGCTGTTAAAACCACCCTTAAAAAAAAAAAAAAAAAGTTACAGCACGCATTCATAATTCTCATTCTGAAGACTGAAGATAGAGATCTCACTTTAAAAATAATAGCATTTCATACAAAAAATGTATAATAATAAAAAAATTTAAAAAAAAGACTATGTGAAACACCTCACTGTGGCCAGCTACACCCACACCATCAGATTCCCCCTGCAGCCTCGTCAGCCTCACCTACTTAACAAGACGTCCAATTACATCATCACAGGACACCTCGGGGGGTGATGGACGGGGCAGGTCAAGTCTACGTCTTGCGTAAATTTGGCTTAGGTTACCGTGACCACAGGGATTTGCCGCTAGATGTGCTTTTAGGTGATGAAAGGAAGCGCAATGAGAGCCATGTGCAGGGGGTTTTAGACCTGCGTGTACATTGTAATTGTTACATAATTCCAGCTCCAGCTGTGTAAATAATTGGGGTACTGACTATGACTTATCAGTGTAGCCATCACCTTTCAGTTGAACCAGGAGCTCAAGGTCCTGTCTGGAGAGAATGGCAGGGGCCGATACTACTAGATCTGAAATCATTCAGAAACAAAGCTCAAAATACACATTCTATAATAAACATTCATGTAATAATAAAAAAAAAAGATAGTTCTGGAATTATAACTGGCTGAGCAGCTCAAAGAACACAACAGCAGCAACAACATTTAAATTTGTAACTGATGGCTACACTAAAACTGCATTTTAATGTTCATGGGATCTTAACCATAGCCATGGTCTACTGTGGTCTACTACTTAAAACTGCCTGTGATCATACATACATACATACACACACACATGCACGTGTGCGTAACTGCAGTTTAAAAAAAGAAAAGAAAAAAAAACATGGCTTCTCATGGCTGCTGCTTTATTTACCTTGTGTGTTTGTGTGTGAGAGACAGAGCAAATTTAAAACATCCACATTGCGTTTTGTGGAGCAGGTCTGAGTTACGGCTTTCACTGACAGCCTGGTTAAAGAAACCAGATTCGCAGTGAATCACTGCAGTGCACTGAATTGAATTTTCATGCTTACTTAATTACTTCACTACCACTGGCTATGGCTTGGGTACACAGAGCTGAAAGAACAGAAGAGACTGTTATCACGTAATATCACGTAATATATTAGAAACCTTGGGACCAGAAGCTGCATTTCTTTAGTTTATAGCTCTCCTCATTCTCCTTCTGCTGATCATGAGTACTTTGCCTTTTCCTTAAAAAAAAAAAAACAAAAACAATAAAAGCAATAAAAAAAAAAAAATGGGGGCCCTGTCTGAGGCTAGAGCCAAATGACTCTGACTGAAACTGTAGTAGCTTTATAATGCTCCAAGTAGTCAACACAAAGGATACTGCAATTACAGACAATTAAAGGGAAACCATGACTGACCATTTAAAGACATTCCAGGACACATCAAAGGATCCTTAGCCAGGAATATTACTTTTTCACTATGAAGAGAGTCTTCCAGACTACACAGTTCTGGAAAAAGAACAGCTTTCTACAAACTCCTCAAACGTTGACTTCCTTTTCACTCGATTTGTGCCAGATGTCAAGCAAAGGGAGACACTGGCCTGTATTAGCACATCTATAACAGCTGAAAGGCCCTAAAGTATATCATTCTGCAGCTGGCAAGAGAGAAAAACAAGAGAGATGAAAAGGAAAAGGAGAAGCATGTGACTTAGATAAAGTTGTGGTAGTGAAAAAGTTACATAAGCAGTGTGGGATCAACTAATGCCAGGCTAAGATTAAGAAGTTCAAAGTGAGTAAGACCGAGGGATAGGAGGAGACGGGGAGTGATGGGGGAACTTGCGGTTTTTAATTAGACAGGAATGAATAACATATTAGTCATCAACAGAAAAAAGGTGAGAGGAGCTCAGAGATAACGGTCAGTTTAAAGACTAGAAACCTCAAATCAGACAGATTCTTTACCAACAAAAGGGCAGCCGAGTACCAAGAACTGACCAAGCCGTGTCCTGATATGTATGTGGATTCTTGTAAAACTTTCATATGGGGCATTTTCTGTGCTGCAGTATGCTGCCTTTAAATATTAAATGGTTAAGATAAGAAGTGTGCCACTTTTCTCTGCACTCAGCTGCGCTGAGAATGTGGTTGTGGCTGCAGGCTCATATGTTTGTGTCTGTGTGTGTTTGCTGCTGCTGAGCTGCTTTTAGAAGACTTGCGAGAAAACCCACAGGAAATGGAAAATTATTTCTCTGTATCTCCGGCTCATGCTCTCCCTCTTTCAGTCTCTCGTTCTGGTTTTACTGTGAAACGGGCCCACACAAATCTCAGGGAGAGAGAGGGAGAGGGAAAAAGAGACAAAAGAACATCCCACTTAAACAGTCCCTTTCTTCATCCACACAATAAACAGACTCAAGGAACTTTCAGACCTTGTGTTAATATTAATGTCCCTGGAACGCAAATAGAGAGAGCTAGAGAGAGACAGACAAAGAGATAAATACAGAGAATGAGAATAATGGAGAATGAATGTGGGAGAGGGGAGAAATTAACAGAAAAAGAACAAAACAGGAGTATAATGATAAGGACTAGACAAGCTAAGTACCACCCATCAGCCATGACAATCAGCTTACAGTCAGTACACCACTGAGAATGTGACACCTTCCTTATAAGGTAAAGACACAAGACACTCATTGTGTCTGCGGTATCGAGCTGCTATCTGACGCACAGCTGATCTTCAGCAGAAGTTAACGCAGGAAGTGGGTTTTTCTCCTTTTCAACCCATTGAGAGTCAGACACAGATGCAATCTACCATTTCTCAAAACCTTCGTCACTCCATCATCCAGCATCCTGTTTCTACACAGAAACACATACACTGCAGGAACAGTAAGAAAAAAAAGGGCAGACTTTGTAAAAGCACAGCAGTTTTGAAGAGAACGGGAAAAATCTAGACACATTTAGTAGACAGCAAGATGGCGAGATGGAGAGGGGCATTTTGGTAAATGTTTTTCAGGGTTAATGGCCTCTCATTTCCACCTCATTAGAGGCTGTTATCAGCTCTTCATACTGATACTGCTGCAGAAGTTGGGAGTTCCACATGACAGCGCATTCTGCTCTGCACAGCACCGTTATGCAAAGCCCTTACAGCTTCTACACACAATATTGTAATTATAAGGTGACAAACTGGTATGTAACCTTAAGGTACACTATACAGTAATCACCCGCTTTTTGCAGGTGTTACGTTCCAAGAGCACCCGTGTATAGTGAAAAACTGTATTGTTGCGCTTTGGTAAAAAAAAAAAAAAAGCCTAAAATGAAGCCTATTTTTATAGTGTAAACCCTAAATATGCCCCCAAATATGCTCTCAGAACACTTTTATTTCATTTTAAACTCATTTTAACACATCACCCATAAATAAAATGTAATGGTAAACCCGTATTCACCGCTTTTAATTTAAATTCCCCGGCAACTCGGAAGGTCATGGAACAAAAGTATTGGGACACCGCGGTGAGGTGAAAGTTTTTTGGGAAATAATCCCTGATCATCTCGGGCTAATAAATACAAATGAGGGCTCGTTGGAAAGGTCTCCTGGAGATCTATTGAAATGTGGAGTTTGAAGTGTCTGAGTGGTTGCACTATGGAGAAATCGCACTTGGAGCACGGGTGCTAAACCCTGGAATGGAATTCGAAAAAAAGTGCTTTCAGGTTGGCTGCAGCCCTGAGTGCTGCTTGTGTGAAAACATCCAGAAAAAATATATTTATTGCCACAAAAAAGCAAAACGTGCGGAGGATATTTGCAGTTTCTGCGTGATTTGCGTGTAAAACTATTCGGGTTCTAAAGTCCAGGTGTGACTGAAACTGCAACTCCTGATCCATGTAAAACTTGCAAATACATTTGCTTAGAAAGAACATCACACAGAGGCCCAGCTACCATATGGGTGGCAACATCTTAGGACCTTATGAGATGCCCAGTGAGTTGTCTTCCTTAGCAGAGCAGAATAAGGTCATGGTCACTGGCCAGGTTTGAATTATGTATTAGGTTTAAATCCAGGGAGCTACAGCGGCATTTGCTGAAAAATAAAGAGAGACGGAGAGATAGCTAGAGACTACTTTGGGATGGATCCTGGACAAGATTTAGAGGGGAAAAGCACAAGAACAGTGCATTCTCCTGAGGGAGAGGTTATTCTGAGTTTACGGTTTCTCTGATTTCTTGTGGTTATTAAGTTGGAACACGCATCAGAGACCAGCAGCGAGGTTCACCCCAGGGTTGAGGTGCAAAATACACACACTAAGGCTTAGAAAGCCTATAGACTCAACAGAAAGACTCTTGAAAACAAAATTTCTGATTTAGCAAATGGTAAAAGAATGTGGCATACAAAAAAAGAGCTACAATATACACTGTGCATGCATGCGCCCGCAGTTTTACTCCTGACTCCTGCAGTGCAGGACCTTAGCTCTCAGGGCCTATGCCTGGATCCCCATGTATTTAAATATGTATGTGTGCGTGTGTCTTACCATTCAAGCACGAGGATGATCTCCGTGCTGGTCTCGTACACCTCATGCAGCGCCACTATGTACGGGTTGGCCTTAGCTGACTCCAGCACAGCGATCTCATTCAGGATGTCCCCACGGCAGTCCTGGCCCTTCCGTCGTTTCCGTAGAAATTTGGCAGCGTGCTCCTTCCCTGAAGCCTTCTCCACACACTTCTTCACCACGGCAAACTTCCCTCTGGAGGGTGACAAACAGACCTCAGTCCATCACTCCTCTTTACACACAATGACTAGTGTCTGGTTTGAAAATGATCCACATTTTAATGCATGTTTTTGAAAAAGTGTAATGTTTGTCATTTCAAAACTATATATAAAATTGGAAAAGTACATATACATACATCTACATATATAAGTGTTACTGGGTTAGTTATGAATAATGGAAAATAAATTAATAAAGAAAGCTTCCAGGACAGCAACAGGTTTACAAATCTTCTGCGCCACTCAAATTAGTGTTTTTTGTCCACAACAGACTGCGTTTGCTGAAGGGTGTCTAAAGGCAAGCTGTCTGAACAGAAATTAAACTTAATCCTACTTTACAAACATTTTCCCAACAGACACAGTTTACACTATTTAAACCAAAGCTAGTGATAGCCTAGCTTTGTGGAGAGAAAAAAACCACACACACACACTTTGTCAGCACTATTGGCCACTAATGCCTGAAGCCTGACTGAGTGATTGCATGTTTTAGTATGTGGGAGGCAGACAGTCACAGGCTCATCAGCACAAGACGTTTCTCCACAACGAGATGACAGGTCTGTTGACCACAGTGACTCAGTTCATGGCAGCCATCAGACTGTCATTTACAGCACTCTCGTTATTACTGGCACGCAGAGGTATAACACGCTGGTGATGTCACACTCAGAACCGTCGTTCTCACAATTTCTTAACCGCATGCAAGCTATGTGTTAAAGGAACTGCATCAACGCTTTTATCATGAGTTGGCATTTGAGTGGCGCCGTTACGATTATTCAGTTGACCTCGATTTAGAAAGGTTACTGATTAAAGTGTCCCTTCAGGATTAATCTGCATGGGCTAAATGTCTTTTTTTCATGTGCAGGTTTCTCTTAGTGCAAGACAAAGACTAATGCAAAAACGATTTTTATGTTTGAACACAGTTTTGTCACATATTCTATAGTTACTATAGGGACAAATCCATGTCCCAAAAAAGCAGCTTTATGAAAGTAGAATATTATATATTTAAGGAGAACCTTTATCTCTTATTTTACTATTGTTTTAGTATGTTGGTAGGCCTTGATAGGGTATGTATTGTCTATCATTGCTCAAATTTCACGGTTTAGCTCTTTAAATAGAACTCTTTTCTATAAACTAAATCCATTTTTCCATCCCTCATATACCGCTCTATCTCCCTATAGTCTTTTTTCACACATTTTTTTCTTCTTTCTTCTGCAGCTTTTTGTGCTCCTGCTAAGACACCCTGACACTCAAGATAAGAGAGTGACAGTTGAAGGGTCTGAAGGATTTCCTCTGCGCGTGCACACACACACACACACACACACAAACACACACACACACACACACACACACACACACACACACACACACACACACAC
>JBBPDC010000028.1:6392289-6409258 GCA_037974485.1 Hemigrammopetersius urotaenia
CGCCCGGGGAGCAGTGTGTGGGGACGGTACCTTGCTCAGGGTACCTCAGAGGTGCCTAGTGGTCTTGGGAATCGAACTCGGATAGGCCTCGGAACTCAGAGGGTTAAGCCACTTTAGCTGCTGAACAAAGCTAAAGACAGAACAAGCCAACTGTTAAGTCAACACAGCAACCAGACTGCTCAGCATCCACATATCCGAGGAACCTGCAAGGGGGACCACTTGTGTGTTCTTGAGGTAGGTAATGGCCTAATAGAAGCTCTTTTTGTACTTTATTCTGTCTTGTCTTTCCAGAAGCTCTTACGGCTGTCCAGTGATAGATAGATAGATAAATTGAAACTTTATTAATCTGGGAAATTCATTTTCTAGCAGCAGCAGTACACTGGCATAGTTAAACAGTTATAATGAAAAAACCTAGATAAAAAATAGGAAATATAAGAAAAATGTAAGAAAGGTTATCTAGCCAGTATAGGAAAATGAAAATAATATAAGAACATGAATAATAAGAAAAGAAAATAAAATATTTTTTTAAAGTGTAAAAATAGCGGCAGTCACACAGTTGACACAGTAATGTCAAATATATAGTTGTGGGATGAAAGCAGCACAGAGTAATGATAAATAGTTGTGGGAGGATAGCAAAAATAAGTAATGATTGCACAGGTTTCTTTCACAGCCATGTGCAATAATAAGTCATTATTATTGCAGAGTCCAGTGTTTAACAACCGCCCTGCAGTGGGCTGGCACCCCACCCCGGGTGAGTCCCTGCCTTGAGGCCCTGGGATTGGCTTAGGGTACTCACAACCCTGTTAAGAAAACGAATTAATGAATGAATAATAACAACAAGAAAGTCATTTAATTAATTTATTGCACAGCAGTTACAGGCACACAAAAATATAACCAACAGACAGAAAAAAAGAAATTTCCCAAGCAGTCTTAGTGGCTGGAAACTCCCTGTACTATAACAACATGGGCGGTCAGAGGGGGCATAGTGCACTGCTGGTTTTTGGCACTGTTAACGTCCCCTGTCTGCAAAAACTTTGTTTGTTTAGGTTTCACTCAGACACCTTCCCCCTTCCCAGTCAACCAGTTTTTGTTGGCCCAGTTCTCCCAGGTTAAAACATTTAGCAGCCTCTCATCTTCATTTACTTCTTAAGAAGTAATGGTTAGTGAGAAATTATTAATGTGAGATAAAGAGACAGTATGCCAGGGCTAAATTTGAGAAATTGGTTGTTTATTAGAAATGTTTTGTGTGCTTTAGGTATTTTAAAAACTATAAACTGGTCTTTATATGTAAAAGATCATTTAAAATTAATAAAGTTATCCTGATTGTTCTTGTAGTTCCTACATCCATATAAACACAATGGACTCATTTGAACAATATGGACCTTGAGCACAACCTATGATGCTCACATCTTATATGCGTGGGTACAGAATTTCCTGGAAATAATGATTTGAAGATTGCAAAACCCTCCCAAAGTCATAGGCTCTGTGTCCCCTTATCTCCATGCTGGACCTATGTTCTCTTCCATTTGCGGAACTCATCGGACTCTTCTGCCAGCATGGAGTTTACATCACCCACAGCGATGAGCAACTGGGCCATGTAATATGTCGTCATGACTATGTGCCTGCCGTATTCCAGAGACTCAACAACTTTGAACTGCTGCAGTGCAAGAGTGAGGTCTGAGACCATGAAGACCAGTCCACCTAGGGTGATCAGCGAGTTCCGTGTACGTGCTGCCAGAGTCGCCATGATAACTATGAGGAGAGCGTAAATCCCTACAGCTGGGATGAAGACATTGGCCTCTGGAGAATTCTGAAGGTAGGGCACCAGGTAGATATAAGTTGCACCAGTTACTCCCCACTGCAGTAGGTAGAGAACGTAGATCCCGGAGGATGAATAAGAGTGAAAGGAATAACGTGAGGAGAGGAAGGAAATAGAGTACAGCAGGTGGGCCGCAGCAAAGCAGCCCATTCCTGCAGGTGGAGGGGGAAGTGTTGAGAAGGGAAAGTGCAAGATGAAGAAAGGATGGAGATGATTGTTATTGTTTGGACTCATGTTGAGAATGAGACACTGAAATGATATTGCATTATGTGTTTTGCTTCATTACCATGGAGAAAATGTTCAGGCCAAATGAGGCAGACATCACCACCTGCTGACAACAGCAACCCTCCGGCACAACCCAGCAAGCTCCTCCCCCCGCTGTAACTCAGCACCATGAGAGCCAGTGAGAGCACAGGGGCAGACTTCACTCCAGCTGCCAGGAGTGAGGGTGTGGAGTCTGGGATCCACAGGTAGAAATACAGTGCTGCGGAACCAATGAAAGGGAGGAGAGAAAGAAACAGGACACAGGACTGAAAAAGGGAGAGATGAGGTAGAGAAAGAAAGAAAAGTTTACTGGTGCTGTTTCCAAGACAAGTCAGCATTAAGAGATCTAGTCCAGTGGTTCTCAAAGTGTTCCTCAGGGGCCCCCTGTCAGGCTACATGTGCTGTAGAAAGTGTCCTGATTCAGAACATCACCTGGTTTGGGATCAGGTCTATTCAGGACATTAAGGGACTACAGAGAGTGATCCCTGCAAAGGACATTCATACCAGGAGAAGCAGTGCAACCTGAAAACTTGTCTAACCCCATTAACTGTCTGTCTGACCTGCCTCTCTACCTCGCTATTTCACTGTACCTCACCTGCCTCTCTACCTCACTGTACCTCACCTGCCGTCTGTTATTTAGTGTTACCTGTTAGATTGAACTGTGGGGATCCCTGAAGACCAGTCTGGGAGCCACTGGTCTAAGCAAACAAATACACATCATACTAAATTTAGATTTTCACTGCATTTAGAATTACTGTCTCTCTCTCTCTTCTCTCTCTTTCTCTCTCTCTCACATACACACACACATTTACATTTACGGCATTTATCAGACGCTTTTATCCAAAGCGACTTTCATTCCCTAACTGCAGGGGACAGTCTCCCTGGAGCAACTTGGGATTAAGGGTCTTGCTCAGGGACCCAGTGGTGGTGCTGAAGGTAGGATTCGAACCCATAACCTCTTGGTCCAGAGGCAAGTATCCTACCCACTGAGCTACCTCCACCCCCACACACACACATGCACACACACATGTTTTAGAAGTAACACAGAAGGTACATTTGTGTGTGACCTCAGAATCCCAAATCATATCCAATCCATATTTATATGTGCAAATAAATATTTTACCGTGTTCCTGCGTTGTCTGCGATCATAGGCATTTGTTTCAAGGATATCCATCTTTCTGCTCAGAAAGTAAGTCTTCCACAGGGTCCTACAGTGCGTCCAAATGTCAGTATCGGTACCACTGTGTATCTCACTGGCTAGGCTAACTCTGAACTTTAGACCAATATGTGTGATGCGTTATCTGTCAGATTGTTCAGTCATAAACACAGTATGGCCTAACCCCGTTATTTAGGACTTGGACTGGGATCCAGTGATGACATTGTCAATATGAGCAAAGGTTCACATAAGTGAAAAATGACATACTGCTCTTGACAAAAGTGATGAAATGACCCATTCATTGTCTCTTTTAAGATTCAATAGTAATTGTTACTGCTTAAGAACTTTGTTTGATCTACATTTAGCCTTGATGAATCTTATATAGTCACATAGAGTAATAGCTTTGGTAGCTCTGGTGAGTCATGGGCAGCAGTACTTCACCGGTACTTATGAGGGCAGTACAAAGAGATGGTACTATCTTTGAGGAGGTGAAAGTATCCATTGTGTGGAAGGATGTTAGCCATTCATAAGTATTTAGAGATCACACTGATTCACTTCTTACAGGGAGTGTGAATAGTCAAAGCACGGTATACACACAAAGTAATTAGAGTACTGCAAATGCCAAACCTCCTTCAACTAATAAAACTGCAGTGGGGTTTCTATCAGGTTAGGAAGTGAAGCTTTTTGGGTGATTTTCACCTTCTTCTAGGATCCTTAAGTTAAAACTGAAGTGATAAGTCTCCACACAAGATCTAGTTTCTGCCATCACACACTGTCTGGCATGTGAGTCAATGTGAGTGAAAGGTGTAATCATTAACACACATGCTCCACCACGAACTTCGGCCCGCTTTTCCCATAATCCTCCTGGGTTTGTCGAAGCAGGGTGAGTGAGAGAGTTTTAGTAGAGAGAGGCAGAGAGCTGAGAGAGTGAGAGAAGTAGAGAAAAGGTAAGAACTTGGAAGGTAAGTGATGATTGTAAAAAAACGCAGGGAGATTACTTTAGGAGATGGGGAGAGAGGCCTTTCATGTACATAGTGGATGGGGCAGAGAGACAGATAACGGAGAAAGAGATAGAGAGGAGGAGCTATGGCAGGTAGGAGGGGAAAAATAAGTCATTTTGAGAAACACTGCATTGTGGTATGCTGATATCAGACTGAGCATTCAAAAATGTTTCTAGATAGTTTGTTCAGGGACTTCATAAATAACACAATCTAAAGACTGTCATCACTCAGTTAAACCTATAAAAAAACAGCTTATTAAAATTATTCAGCACAATTGGCAAATTGAGTTAGTTTAATACAAATTCATAGCTTAAAGGGCCCATATCCTACATTTTTAGGTAGACTTTTTATGTCATTTTATTAACCAAAAACTATCAAAACAACATATTTTACATCATGATTTCCAGAAGAGAAACCAGCCTACCTTTGTGCCTTTTAATAGAACATATATGTCAAATTCAGTAATTTAGTTTTTCATCATATGGCCCATTTAAGTATAACCAAGCAAATACTTAGTAGATCTCTTGATTATTAATATAATTGATAGCTGGTATTGATATAGACAGACCATGCATGTTAGTCTAACACATTCATGCCTACAGCAGACATCACCCACACCTTAAATAAAAGAAAAATTGTACTGTGTGAATTCTTCTGTGATTCCTTCTCTTTCTGTACAGACATGACTGACACATCCTCACCCATTAGAGTTGGCATTGTGGGCTATGGACATTTAGGTGAGTCCTCCCACTTTGAATATTCTAAAACAATTGCTTGTGTTCAACAAGTATGCCTACAGTTTATAACCCATTCATGTACACTTAGTTTTGTATGATGAGGAAAATGCCACAGAAATGATTCTGATTGGTCTAAAGCACACTGCACTGCACAGATTACAGTTATTTTCTACCCCAACGCAACTAAGCCAGCTCAATAAGCGCTGTATAACTCATTGATGACCGGGATCAGGTGTGCTGGGGCAGAGAATTCTGTCCAGTGTGGTGAGTTGCAAGAACTCTGAGCAAGAAAGTGATCAGTAAAATGTTCAGGTTTGTAAACCTTTGGTGAACATTTAAAGATACCCATTTGAATTATTTGATGTAATTTTCATTAGTATAAGCAGTGGTCCCACTGGACCAAAAGATAAAATTAAATATAATAAGTGATTTAAAACTCAAAAACAAGTGTTTCAATTTGATGCATTTCTTCATATTTGCATTTGAGTTAGTTCAGAGAATATGTGGACCAAACATATGGACATTCAGACATTTTGCTAACCTGTTGCATATCTTTAACTTGGATGTCACACAGCAGGAAATTATGCTTTTGTGCCTGTGTGTGTGTGTGTGTGTGTGTGTGTGTGTGTGTGTGTGTGTGTGTGTGTGTGTGTGTTCATTTCAGGTTACAAAGCAACATCATGTGAATATGTTTGACAGAGGCTGTTCTTTTCTATACCCACTGTTTGTTAAAGTTCCTAAAGTTCTGGGAACTTAGTATCTGTGTTCCAAAAGTTTGTCTGTGGCTGTGAACGGTTTAGAAACACTGTCCTATGAAGTCTCTGTTTTTACAGAGTGCAAAGTAAATAGGTCTACCAGTTCCAGAAAATGTCAGAAAAAGACGCTATCCTGTGACTCACTGAAAGCAGCTTCATTTTATACAAAACTAAGAAAATAGCACATTATATGGTACAATTTACTGGCCCTTCTAAAAATGTATCTGCTTTCAACCGCCTGCATTTCTCTTGAACTTTGTTTGGTCAGACGTGTGCGCAACATTATGGGCGTGTAAAGACCTTGAAGATTAGGCTGGAAGTGTCCTTGAAAATCAGAAAGACCCTTCGGGTTGCATCAGCCATCAGTAATCTAGCAGAAATGCAGTCCACAGCCTAACTCTTGCAACACAGCTTGAATGTGTAAAATCAGTGAAATCGTTACACCACCATCATCCTGTTCTGCAGGTCATTTCCTGGTGGACCGCATCCAGAAAGAGGGGCTTCTGACAGGCCTTAGTCTGGCCTTTGTTTGGAATAGAAATGCTGACAAACTTATCAACTCAGTCCCAAAGGACCTGATCCTGACCAACCTCACAGAATTCACACAGAAGTGCGCATGCACATGGACACGCACATGTGCACATATTCACAAATATATGCCTTTGTTGCTATTTTTATTAGTAGTAAATGCATTTTTTGCTTGTGTGTTATAGAAAGGCTGATCTAATAGTTGAAGTCTGCCATCCGCAGATAGTTAAAGATTTCGGGGTTCAGTTCTTATCCGCTGCAAACGTCCTGGTAATATTATTTTATGTTAGATTATTGATATGATTTATTTATTTATTTTTCTTGATAGGATTAATACAAAGGCTGTGATGAGGAGTGAAACTGTACATTTGCTGTCACTTTTATATTTTCCACACCCACAGGTTGGAAGCCCCTCCGCTCTGTCAGATTCTCAGCTGGATCAGGAGCTCCGGCTTAGTGCAAAACAACATGGGAACACACTTTATGTGCCCAGTGGGGCATTATGGGGTGGTCAGGACATCCAGAGACTAAATGATACTGGATCTTTAAAAGTAATGTCCTTTAGCTATTTTCAAGAAAACGTTTTATGAATATAATACATGTTCTAAGCCGTCTTGTGGTGAAGGCAGTATCTCTAACAAATGCAGTACCAGTATCTAGCTGTAACTATTGTGTCATTTTACAGAATTATATGAATTGTTTAAATAGCTGTCTCATAATGTTGTGAACTGTACAGCAGAGTGTAATGATACACATATTTTTAGGTTGGATATGATTTGGGATTCTGATCTGTTAAAAATATCTACAGGTCTGTAATTATATACTAACATGATGGGTTTGGATCGGACAGGTTGGGCCACTGGTCCATTCTAACACCATAAGCTTATTCAATTGAGCCTGATTGTGTGTAAAGAAGCCCCTCTCCCCTCCCTGCCCACTTTATTCAGATGCTTAATTGGTTTCAGAAGAAGACAACCAGTGGGAGAACCTCAAAAGAGACTGAAGGCTACATAATTAATGTAGTTTAAATACAATTAATTAATTAAAATCTTTGAACATTTTGCCTACAGTGCTAAAACCTAGATTACACAGTGAATGATGGCTTGGTCATGGAAAACGTCTGATGTTTATTTGACTCCATTACAGGCCCTCTCTATTCGTATGTCAAAGCACCCCTCCTGTTTTCGTCTGGCTGGAGGCTTGCTCTCTGATTGGTCAGAAAAAGAAGGGAAGCGTGTTTTGTTTCATGGCTCTGTGGCTGAACTCTGTCCCATCGCCCCTAACAATGTGAATACGATGGCAGCTGCTGCCATTGCAGCATCAACCCTGGGTTTCCATGGAGTCACTGGAGAGATTGTGACGGATACTGCGTGAGTTTCTTAGCAACAAAAAAAAAAAAATCACTGTTCATATACTTTTCCTAAAAATCTTGAGAATTGTTTTTGTTTAAAGCATTTGACTTTTTCCAGTCTCACAGTACAGATGTACTAGTTCCATATAGTTTGTCAGTCATGAAGGTTTTTTTTTTTCCACAAAGCAGGATTTCTCAGTAGCCGGACTAAAGCCGAACATAACGACTGTCCAGTGGGAATTCCCCTTAAATCTCCTCTTATTGGAAACACTTGGCCTTAAGTTATCTGAGTATCTCAGAAATCCTGGTTTGGGCGTCACAGCTGGGGAAATATTTGAACTGATGTTTGGGAATGGGGGCCATATGGACTTTATTAATAGAAACTTGTGGACTTAGACCATTGATTTGGAAGTACTAGAGGGTCAACTTCAGTGGTGGGAACATTTTAGGCATTTGAAATCTTGTGTGCCACTCATGCGCAGGTCAGAATGCCATGAAATGGTTCCACTTATTTATGAAAGCCCATGCCACAAGCCCAAAAGATCACAAGACGCCCCAATATTCATTCTAAAAATTTCCAAATGTAACCCATATGGGTTTCATTGTAATTACCCAATATTTTACAGTTCTTGATCAATGTTAGTAAGTCTTAATATATATCATCTAAATAATAAGCCTGCAGCTTATGGCTTTAAATGTTCCTTGGGCCTTCGCACACAACCATAAACATTTTCCTGTTATTCAAGTCATCATTTTAGCATCATCAATGCTAAAAGATTCATCTCCAGCAAAAGGTTGTAAAATAACATTCTCACCCTTCCTTTCAGTCTAGCTGATTACCACCTAGTGGAAGTTGAGGTGACAGGCCCTGATGGATTCTCAGTGAAAACAGTGAGACGCAACCCAGCCAAGCTTGGAGCGGTTACTGGTAGCGCTACCTACAATTCCTTCTGGAGCAGCTTACTTGGTATGATTATGAACAAAAACATCTTATTAGGAATCTGCATGAACCAATAACAAATGTATGATGTAACATGTTGTCTTTCAGTCTGCAAGGGTCACGGAGGGAGAGTCTATCTATGCTGAAGAACCATTCACGAACCCATTTCTGACCTCTGAAGGCATGTGAAATAATGTAGAGATCGCAATTCTAAAATGAAGATGAGACACTGGTAACAATTGTATAGTCTTTAATTTCTGTTCCACAACTGACACAAACTCAAATTGTATGTGTGTACAGTACATGAACGGCTCTTGCACATAACACTAGTCAGCTATAGCAATTTTAGGTCACTATAGCTTAAGCTCTCTAACCACTAAATGTTAAAATGAGTTGTTGATGACTAGGTACAAATTAACTCTTGATGACTAGGTGCAACTGTGGAACTGAAATGCTGCAAAGGACACACATTTTAGAAATACTGATTTATTCTGAAAGCAAATATATTTATCTTGACAAACTTTTTAGGGGACATTTCTTATCTTATTTTGCCTCAACTACCATAACAGTGGGGCAATGCCTGAGAATATGGGTGGAGACCAAAGATCAGATGAATGAAGCAATACTGCACCGCAACACTCCTATGCAGACTGGTTTGAAAGTGCCATTCTTAGGTAGAAAAAGTGAGTTTCTTTTGCTCCAGCTTAATTGATCCATCAGAAGTACAGCACTGGAGTATAGAAACGGCTGAAGAACATCATCTCCAATTTTCCTCATTTATTTTATCCCAAGCTTCAACTAGCTGCCGGTAGCCCAGGCTCTGTTTTACTTCATGGCTCTTCACAGTCTGAGTGAATAAACAGGTGTAGATTTAAAGTCTCTCTGGCACAAGCTATTGGTCTACAAACAAATTTGGAAGACATTAATAAGTCTTAAACATAAAATAGCTCCTCACAGTAATAACGATTCTACATCATACAGTTCTCTCACATAAATATCTCTGTTTTCTCCTCAAACCCAGCAACTGATGGACCAGCAGGTCTGAACAGGTCAGGAGTGTTTTAGTTAGCAGTGTGTTTGTAAAAACGTCACAAAAGGAGGTGAAGCATGTGCACGAGCAAGTGTGTTGGTGTGTGTGGATGTAGTGTCAGTTTTTCTCAGGGAGATCAACTGCATCAACTGCATCAACTGCGTCAACTGCATCAACTGCCAGGGTCTTGTTCTTCTGTGGTACACTGAAAGGCTGGCGGATGTTCATGCGGTCTTTCTCAGCTTCCAGCTCTTCATCATATCTCTCGTCATCATCCTCAGCTTCGCTGTGATGGGGGGAGGAGTGGAGCGAGTGGGCAGGGGATGGGGGCACTGAGGCAGGACGGGGGTAACGAAAGCCTGTGGTCTGTTTGGGGGAGGGGGGCGACAAACAAACAATCAATAAAATCTTACACTTAAAGGATTAATGGAAGATGACACTTTCACATAAAAGATGATGAGCGGTTATCAGGAATGTTTTCGAGGACCTTGAGAAGCTACACTACATGTCCAGAAGTATCAAGACACTACCGTTAATTACAGCCCTACTGCGGAGACCAGTATTCAATTACACATACAGCCATGTATCCTCCATAGAAAGCACTGGTGGTAACACTGAACGCTCTACAGTAACTGGCCAGTGTCAAGCTTCAGCTACACAGCATGGCTGTTCTTCAGCACTGGGCTGTGGAGGGGAAACATGCTCTCTGGGGCACCATCAAACACCTTTGAGCTGGAGATCTGGATACCTAAACCCATCAGTACCTGACCTGATTAGTTTTCTTATGGCTTACTGGAATCAAATCCATACAGTAATATTGCATCTAGTGGGAAGCCTGTTACTGCAGAAAGAACAGTAGATGATCAGGTGTCTGGATACTGAATGTATATACATATATATTACCAGGAAGTTCCTGACTTTACAATGAAATGCTTTCGAAACAGTCTCTAAAATCCATTCTGCCTTACTCATATCAGCACACATATAATATGAAGATATAAAGGCTTACCGAGGTAGGATCATGGGGCTCATACACATATGTGTCAGGAAAGGCTTTGGCCAGGGCCATATGGCGTGCAGATACATAGTACTGAGAGACAAAAAAAAACAGGTAAAATCACTAAAAACATTAACTGGATCAACTGGATATGAAAAAATAAAGACATCGGTGAAAGAAGTGTGGCTTCAGCATCAATTTTGGTAGGTTTGACTGGTCTGTAAAGTTGGTGTATGTGCCAAAGCAGTGAATTTAAAAGAGCGAGTTTATGTAAAACTGACTCGGCCAAGGTATCTCCAGTCCAGCAGGTCACTGAGGCGCTCTGTGCGGTTCCTCTGAATAATACGCTGTCTGCGGCTCTGCTGACAGAACTGGAAGAGGAAGGAGGTCAGCTGGTTACACGACTCATCCACGCTACGATACCGCCGGTCTAGAATATAGATTCCTGAAAGAGTGAGAGAAAAGAGAGACAGAGATATGACTTTTACAGAAACCAAAGAGAATGGCAAGGCATAACAAAGGATACTTCAAACATATTTTACACTGTAGCGCGTAGAAAATATTTAACATAGATCAGACAAAATCTGTGAAAAAGCCAACTTTTATGTTTGCTCTTAATCAGCCTGCTAATTACCATAAGCAGATGGGTCAGCAATGTGTTCCTCCATGAAACAGCCAAACCCAGACAGGTTAGTGGAGACTGAAGGGATCCCCATCACAGTACACTCGGCTGAGAGAGAGAGAGAATAGAAAATAGAGGAAAACAAATTTTAAATAAATGAACGTTTTTTGTTTGCCAATATTTTTTGGTAGATTTTTGACGATGTGATAATTAAAAGCCTAAAGGTTTTGATGTTATCAGTGTATCTAACAGCGCTTCTTGGTTATGTGTGCTGTTTTTACATAAGGTACAGAGAAATAATGCACTTTGTTTTAAGCAACACATTATTAAAATCCAATTTTAAAAAATAATAAGACATATGGTTGTTTTTCCAAGAGCTAATCTGTGTTTCACCAACCAGGTGTGTAGCCCCAGGGCTCATAGTAAGAGGGGAAGACCCCAAGGTGGCAGCCCCTAACAAACTCCTCGTAGTCCATGGGCAGGAGAGGAGAGGTAGAGGACAAAAACTCTGGATGGAAAATCACCTGACACAAAGAGAATGCACATTCAATACCTGCACCTCACACACAACTGTGTGTGTATAAGACACTGGACAACAGCTGCCAGATTTGTCCATGTACTGTTTGTGGTGTAGTAAATGACTCCATCACAAACATCAAGTACAAACTGTCGTGTTGTCAAACTGTTTTTTTTAAACTGACGGAATGAGCCTGATGTTTCACTTCTCTCATAATCTCCTGGCCGAGTATGTGTGACGGATATGGGTAAGGCTTGTTTTTGTGTCTGATGGGAACAGAGTGATTCCTCCCTTTTTGCATACAAGTTGAAAATTGTTCTCATGGAAACCACAATTCAATAAGAATAAAAAAAATTTGACTGCAGACACACTTTAGAGGGCCTAATCATGGTGTGGTTGTATGTCCCAAAGTGATAAGTATTTATCAAGAGCCTCACAGTAGATTTAAACTACTGAGATATCCACTATGTATTGTGATATAACCTAAAACTGTTACAGTATTTTTTAGGCAAGCTTTGGTTGAAAGGTTTCAGGAATGCAGCTAGGGCTGAGTGCATGAGTTGAAAAGCTTGTGTCATTTTCTTATGTTCAATAGTTTCAATATGTGTAAATTATTGTTTGGAACTAAAGAGATACTACTTCAATACTTCAATAATGCCTGAAATTGAGAACCTATGTTTCTGCAGGCTATCATAACCGCCATGAGGGCTACAAAATTATATCACAAGTGGTACATCAATAGTGAGGTCGAGGATTTAAAACTAATACATTTAGAGATACTACGAGATAATCATGGGGCCCCTTTGGCTCCTGAAAAGGAACTATGGCTAAAATAGCCACTGGTGACCGGTGACCCGAGTGTTGAAATTATGGCTAAGTAAAAATACTTTTTCTGTCTTATTACACGTTTGTTTTCTTTGAGGTTCAGAATATTAGGCTTACAACTAAGGAAATTCTATTTAGCAATTGCCTATTTTAAATTAAATTGACTGTAAGTCATATTTCCTAGCTCTATATGTATGTGCACTTACCTTAACTCGGTCCTGAGAGGTGTTGAAGAGGCCAATGCGGCGGATGCAGGTAAGGATAGGGTCAGTGCTGTCCTCGAGCATGTTATGGGTGCACACAGGGGGCAGACACTGTCGCTGTGTGGCAAAGATAGCCCTCTTCATCATGGTGAAATCTTCCTTATCCAACATCTTAGACACTTCTGGCAGCTGCCCCCTAAGAGAGAGTGAGATAAATTATGTTTTGACAATAATGAGGCATTCAAAAGTAGTTTAGGTAAAGACACTCACACTAATAATGATTCATAGAGCTTCTTCCCAAAGCGCTCTTTCACAGTCTGGGCTGTATCCCTGGAAACAACAAACAGGACATAAGCATGGACTGTACCAACATACTGTGAGTTCCTATAACTTATCACTGTTAATTGTTGTTACTTTCCATTTCCCAAATTATCTCCTATTTCAGGATTTCCAGCCTAGTCCAGAGTCGAACACAGCCTCAACAACCACTGGCTGCATTGTGGGTGTGCAGCTATAAAAACATTCATGTTTAGCTGTCTAGATTAAACGTGAATAAAGAGCCTATGTGCTGCGATGACATGCTGAAAAAAAAACCAAGCCTAATATTGTTTCTCACCCTGTAATAATCTCTCCCCAACTTCTCAACACTAATTTCAGTGAGTAGCTTGGTTATGGGCATGGCAGATGACAAAACATACAGTGCCAAGCTTTGCTTCTTATTTCAAGTCGTATTTTCAATGTTTTACTGGTTTCCTCTTCCAGCAAACCTCAGCATAGAAAACAGTAGTAGGCAAAACAAAAACCAAAAAAAAAAAAAATAAATACGCTACTCTTTGCTGGAATTGTAAATGTAGCATGAAGGTTTTGTTGGGAGGCTAATCAGAAAATTAACTGAAAAGGGATCTAGCAAGCAAAGGTGTTTTAACAGAAAATACTTTTGCGCTACTCAAAAGAACATTTCATCACCTATCTGGGAACATCACTGTTATAGCAGTAAAGGTCCTAATACTCCATTCTGGGTAAGTCACTCCAGATTATAGTGTCTTATAGCAGAAGCTTCCATCAAAAGGGTCCTGCTTTTTTTTTTTTTTTAGTATCAACAGCCTGATTTTGTCAGGTGTGTTGTGTGCTAAGTGGAGGTTAGCAGTCCTCACAGTTACTCGTCATGGTTACCAGAGCTGTTTCCGTACGGCTTGGCCCTTCAGCGTCTCCACATTGAAGTTGTTAGTGCGAGCTGGCATGATGAAGAATGCTATCACAGTAACTTCACTGTGGTTTACCTGAGGACACATATGCACACACACAGGTCAAGCAAAGCAGAGATTTTAGAGCTTTCTAAAAGCACTGCATGATTCACTTTTTATTCATTCCAGTAAGCACAGTTTAGCACAGTATAAAGGAGATTCAGGTGCGCACACAAAGTCATACCCTCAGTAGGTAGTTGAGTCTAGCCAGTGCTTCAAGGAAAATATCAGCTCCTTTATTTGAGAACTCATAGCGCCCAGCAATGAAGAGGAACACCGTCTTATCCAGATTAAAATCTAAATGCCTGTAGGAGAATAACATTATGTAAAAGGATGTCTATGCTTGAGTGTGTTTATGTGTGTTCATGCATGGCAGTAATGCTCTGACCCATAGAAGTGGCCTCTGATGAACTCCTGAATGCGAGCCTTGCTCTGAGCATGGAGGTTCTGGAACTCGTGCATGGCTGAGAACTTTTTCACATTCAGGCCATTAGGGGTAACAACATCTGCAAGACAAAATCGCAATGCAACATACAGAGTATGGGGTCAGAGTACTTCATTATTTACAGTAAATAAAATAACGAAGACATTCTGATTTGTGCAGTTTACAAAAAAGTTTCTTCAGAATGTATTTTTTACTTTTAGTTCTTTAAGACAATTATTTATGTGATCATGTGAAAGTTGTTTACATTAACTGAATGATAAATGACTAATACTTAATGATTTAATGATTAATACCATGCCTAATACTCCTAACTCTGCTAACTTATGCTGTAGGGAGAGAAAGGCCACCTGGTTTTCTTTTGAGGAGATGCTCAGCCTCGATGGCCGTGATTTGAGACACAGTGGTGAAAACATGAGCGCAGCGTGCTGCAGCCCGCTCCAAACAGTAACGATGATAGATCTGTCGATCACCTGCCTCCTTATCTACATTAAACTACAGAGAGAGAGAGAGAAGGGAGACAGTGGTTAAGTGAGAGAGACAAAGATTCACACATCATATTGAATGTTATGTTACTTTAAGTTTTTTTTTAAGCACGCACCTCTGCAAGTTTGTTGTAAAAGTCAACACTCCCAGCACACAAGTATCGTCCAAGCAGTGTGGCATGCGTGGTAAAAATAGTTGCAATAGGTATCTGCCGCTGCCGGCATAAAACCAGGCCCAGACCAGCTAACCACTCATGAAAATGAGCCAAGACGTGTGGAGGGTCTTCACACTGCGCTGCAAACTAAAACACACAAACCATATAGAACAATAATTTACAAATAAAAATAAACTGCCAGTATAGTCACATGATTAATTCACAATTAATTCTTATATACATACATATTATATACATATATATTACACATACGCCGATCCGATATTCTTGGTATTGGTCTGATCCTGACTGGAAATTGGGAAAGAATAAAAAATGTAATCCGATCGGTTAAAAAAAATACGGACAATAATTACAGCAGGCATAACGTGATTTGCGACATGCATAATGTGAGAAGATGCATCACGTGATAAGAGTTTCTGTTGTGTGTGAGACTTGCCAACATGACTCAAAGAAGAAAAAGCCAAGACTGCCGAATGTATTGGGACACCTTGTCCAGGTGTACAAATACTTAAGTCCTCCATGGAACATGCTCACAGCTTTTATAGGCAGGGCAACCATCAATCTCTGTAAAACTTCACAGTTAGATAGGGTTCAATGAGACCTTTCCAAAGACCCCTCATTTGTTGTAATAGTTCCGGGAGATCTGGAGTTATATTGTTCACCTGCGTGTGTGTGTGTATATATATATATATGAACTTTCCCGAACTGGCAATCACACCCGCAAAGCTTTAATTCACAAACACAACAACTACACCCACTCACACATGCACTCATACACACCTCTCCAAGCAGCCAAGCAGTGAGGAAGCCAAAGAGGACGGCATCATTGGCCTCCCGGTCGAACCAGGGCACTCCAATACCGCAATTCTCCCACAGCTCACTCTTCCAGCGGTCCAGAGACCAGGCTGTGAAACCCACGTCCAGCAGGATCACGTACGGAGAGCCCTCAATAAGCCAGCGTCCAAAATACACCTACACACATAGACTGGTGTTATTTTACAAAGGGGCTCTGCTCAAGCATGCATTACTATGATTACTCTAGTTATACTTTGATCAAACCTTAACCTCGGTAATCAAACAGAAACCTTTTGTTTTGCCTAAATGTGTTGTGGGGAAAATCTCAAAAAAGATTTCATGATTTACCAGGACCATATGGCTTAAACTGAGACACCCCAGACAGACAATGGGTGACAGCTGCCTTTAATAGTAGCAAATTCAAGTTGGTAATGACATTTTATTCCTGTTAAAATTTTTAAAAGGTCAGTAGAAAATAGAAAATCTGTTTTTGAAAAATCAAAAACTCAAACAAAAGGAAGTTTAACAAACCTCAACTACTGAAATTTACACAACTGAATTTTGATGCACATGTTTAAATGACCGTTGTCCTAAACTGTTTACCTCAGTCTTAAACAGGCCTATGTTGACCTAAACAGCTTTGAGCTGAACAGGTGGATATACATGTAAATGCACTGATTTGTAACACTACAAATGCAGCTTAATGTCCATATTTTTACTGTATGAACTCATTAGTTAATGGTACACAGGGTACAAAAGTCATTTATGGGTATGGCCATTTATATGCATAGCTGCATTCATGGGCTGATTATTTGGAATGAATCCACAACAAACAGTCACACACATTTTTTATATGTCTGACCTGAGCTGTAGTGTCTCGAAATGTGTTTTATGAGCATGCTGTGTATTTTGATCCATGTTTCTTCGTCTATTTGTCTGTCCTGGTTATGCATAAATACAGTGGCTTGCAAAAGTATTCGGCCCCCTTGAACTTTTCCACATTTGGTCACATTACAGCCACAAACATGAATCTATTTTATTGGAATTCCACGTGAAAGACCAATACAAAGTGGTGTACACTT
>JBBPDC010000028.1:6416059-6428867 GCA_037974485.1 Hemigrammopetersius urotaenia
TAATCCAGAAAACAGAAAACTCAACAAATATGTGTAACCAGCACATTTACGCAGTTACACACACACTCAAGTAAAATTTGTGTAATTTCAAACTCTAGTATATTTGTGAGGAAAGAAATCTACCTTATCTAATTTTTCTATGTTTGTGACATCTATGTATTGTCATTGGTCACTTCTATCTATCTTTGTGGTTTATTATTCATTAAATTTATATGAAAAGTATATTAAAGTGAGAGAAACACATTTACACAACTAGTTCCTATTCTTAGGTTCAGATTTATTCAGTAGGAAAAGTAAGGATCCTTAATTATATCATCATGTTTCTCCACCTAACTCTTTTTAAATATGAAATGCACTTTATGAATAAAAGTATTGGGACACATCATCAGTACACAAACAGGGACTTCAAAGACATTGCACTCAAATTGTAGGGTTGGTCCAGCATGTAACAGCTTCCATTCTTCTTGGAAGGCTTTCCATAAGATTTTGGAGTGTTTCTGAGACATATTTGTACCCGTTCATTCTGTGGACCCTTTATGAAGTCGGGCACTGACATGGACGAGAAGGTCTGGCTCACAATCTCTGTTCCAGTTACTTGCAAAGGTGTTGGTGGGGTTGAGGTCAGGACTCATCCAGTGCCAGTCAACTTCCACCCCAAACTCAACCAACCATGTCTATACAGACCAGGCTTTGTGTACTGGGGCCCAGTCATGCTGGAATAGAAAAGGTTCTTCCCCAAACTGTGTCCACAAAGCTGGAAACATGACATTATCCAAAATGTTTCGGGCAATCTTTAGGCTACCTTGTCTGGAAGTAAGGGGTCTAGCCCAAACCCCTAAATTAATGGGTGTGTCCCAATAGTTTGGTCCACAAGTGGTATGGTATGTGTTTTCTGACGAGGGCTTTTATTTTGTAAGCGGTTGAGCTCAGGGACCTGATCATCATGGCTGCTAACGCTGTCTTTGTAAGAGGAACACTTCCTGTATTTAAGCCAATCACCGCTGCGTTCGAACGCACGTTTTTTCCCCGGGAAAACGGAACTCGCGCGGGTTCGGGGGTCTGTTCTCGAACGCGACTGAAGTGGCGGGAGATTCAGGCTGGAGGGAGAAGAAAACCCTTATTTACCTGACACGTACGTGAATTAAGGCGAATTTCTCAAACTACCTTTAGGTGTACACGTTAAACCACAACATATCAGTTTTTTTGAGCTTTTTGTGTTAGTCAGCCCTGGTGGTGTTAGCATGTGTCTGGCTAAAGCTATCTGAGGTGTTTGTTGTTGTTACTGAAACTAACAGTGAACTTGTTACTGCTAGTGTTACAGATGTGTATTACCTCTTTAGAGAATGTAATCGAACAGTGTATTACTGTCCTGGTTATCATTAAAGTAACGTTGACATACGAACTTGGTAAAGTTAACTCGGTGACATTAGCCAGCATTAGGTTTTTATGGTATTTGCTGCGAAGTTCAAAGTCGCCCCCTTCTTCTACCTTTCTGACATATATCTTCGTTTTCTAACATCTATGATCTAATGTTGTTCTCAATATTTTTATTTTTTTATTTGCTGGAGTCTTACCAGCTATGAAAAAGCAATTTTGGGGTAAACTGGTTTGCAGATGTTTTAATAAAAAATAGGTATAGACCAGTTGAAAATAACACCGCTTTTACTTAATGCTAGGATTCTAAAGTACATAACAGTTGCATAACATGCTCATACAGTAATCTGATTTTTGCAGTAATGCAGAATCTGTTATTCTTGTCCCAGCCCTGTGTATAACTATTAAATACTTAAACTATGATCATTCGGACTTCAGCATTGAATTTCAGCAGGTATTAAAGGCATGTAGTGAGTTTACACATTATTTGTAATAGAGTGTACACTCATGCTACATGAGAAAGTGTTCTTTACATTGTGCCTCTAATCAAAGAGACTTCTGACTGTTTACTTAACAGGGATGTGAGGTGTTGAATTTAGAAGAAACATCCACACAGTGCATTAGCAGATTTGACCTGGCATGTTTTTGTTTCCATGTAGCTGCTAAGGATGGAGGTTAAGAGAAGGAATGGCGGACCTATGCTGGGTGGAGCCTCTCAGGCTAAAAAGGGTAAAGTGGGTTCAGAGTGGGATGATGGCCCATCACACTTTGAGGAAGAGCTTGCCCTGTTTGATGAAATGGAGATGGAGGCAGAGTCAGGGGAGGGGCAGGCAGGGCATGATGTGATACCAGTGGGTAAGTGGTGATGTCATTAAGTTACGGAGATATTTTATAAAGAAAAATGTCAATTTTTTCATCCTGTTTATTATTGGACAGGCGATTTGTTCTCCACTGATCTGAACCCTCGCTGGCCTCGTCCAACTGCACCCACTCTCCAGCCCAAAACGGACACGCTCATATTCCAGCAGATAGACTTGGACTATTACTTGGGTAAAGTACTTGCAACTAACATTAGTGGGAAAGCAACTACTTCTGTACTGTTCTCCTTATTGTGCTGCTATTTGACACGTGTGTGTGTGTGTGGGCGGGCGCGTGCGTGCAGGCTCTGCTGTGGCTGGGATGCCAGGACAGGTCCAGGGGAAGGTTCCAGTGGTCCGCATGTTTGGAGTAACTGATAGTGGGAACAGTGTCTGCTGTCATGTTCATGGCTTTGCACCCTACTTCTATGTGCCTGCTCCAGCTGGTAAGCCACAGCCAAAACCAATAATACCTATTCTGAAGGGAAAATATGCTATGTATTGTGAGCATTGCCATTTTGTTGAATACAATAAGTAAACAATTAAGTGTGATGTTGGTTAATGTGGATTTACACTTTTTACAGTTAGGAGAGGAAACATTGAACACTGCTCATGGTTTATACTCTTTGCAAAGATAGATAGAGAGATACATACTTTATTTATCCCAGAGTGAAATTCTCATCACACAGTTCATGTGGTCTGCATAATGGAACAAAGTTGATATCATCACTGACTCTTTTATAGCCGTTACAGAGTCGTAGACGGAGTAAAAAAAATCCTTGTATGGGAAAACATACCGCTAATTTGTAGAAGTCACCTTAAGTGCAGATGCACTAATAAAGAGCAGCACAAATCATGTATGCAAGTATGGACTCACAAAGGTCAAGAAGCATAACGCATCTTCAGCAATAACTTTTCATTTCACGCTTTTTAAGATATTAAGAAATGCATTTAACGCAGGGTTTTTTCACTTTTAGGCTTTACAAGTTCTCACCTGGCTGAGTTTCAGAAAGAACTGAATTCAGCTGTGTTGAAGGATATGCGCTCTAACAAAGACAACATATCAGTGACTGTTCTGGCTGTGGACATCACCCGCAAAGAAAGTGAGTTACATCTGACGCATGTGTAGTGTAATGCGTGTGAAAGAAAGTCTGTGTATTTGCTTTTACTTGTGTACATCATTATTTAGGTTTTTTTTTGTCTTTTAATGAGGTATGTATGGTTACCATGGAAAACATCCTATGGACTTCTTGCGGATCACCATGGCGATGCCACGTCTGATTGCTCCAGCGAAACGTATCCTGGAGCAGGGCATTAAGTTTGCAAGCTTCTCTTTGCAAAGCTACTCTGCCTATGAGGCCAACATCGACTTTGAAATCAGGTACATCAGTGTAGATGGTACTTGCATGTTTTAGTATTGGTCCTTAATACATATGATAAACTTATGCACTTACTTGATAATTCTTTGAGACCCTTTGCAATTGCTATTACTGAATTTAAATTATACTGCTATTAGGCTACAAGATTGGTGAATTATACAGATTACTTGCATCTTATTGGGTTAAAATGAAAACAAGGCCCTTGCATTGAGTCAGTATGTTCTAGTACAAATCTGGTTGTTACATGTGTGTATATGCATGTTTGTGGGGAACAGGTTCATGGTTGACAGTGATGTGGTGGGTTGCTGCTGGATTGAGCTGCCTAAAGGGAAGTACAAACTAAGAGAGGAAAAAAAGGCTGGAGAGACAGATTCGCAAAACCCAGGCAAGGTAATAAGTCTTAACTATCTCAAAGATGGCATTAGTAATCTGTCCAATATAAATATCAAAAATAAAATTCAGGCAAATAACTGTTCCTTTTAAAATCTGTCAAACCTCAATATATCCTTGTGTTTTGTTTGGACTTTTTCTGCTTGTCCCTCAGGTTTCTCTGTGTCAGTATGAGGTGGATGTGGGATGGACGGATTTGATCAGTCATCCAGCAGAGGGAGACTGGCAGAGGATTGCTCCGCTCAGGGTCCTTAGCTTTGATATTGAGTGTGCTGGCAGGAAAGGTATATGTTTCAGAGAGATTCATTCACTGTGTATTTAGCCAGGAGAACATTTAAAAAGATTACATGTATTGATCATACCTTATTCTTTAGGTATAAACTAAAATTACATTACATTTCTTAATTCTCACAAACACACACAAAGGGCATGTACCAGATAATCTCTCAAATTTGATACAATTTTCTTTCATTTAATTGGTGTGTTTGAGTCATGTTATTTTTCTTTTTGTTGTAGGTGTGTTTCCAGAGGCTGAGGTGGATCCAGTGATTCAGATTGCCTCCATGGTCCAGCGTCAGGGAGAGAAGGAGCCCTTTATCCGCACTGTTTTTACATTACAGAGCTGTGCTAGTATAGTGGGTTCTCAGATCCTCTGTTTCACTCAGGAGAAAAAGTTACTACAGGTACATAACCATCATAACTTTCTCTAAACACACGTACTGTTGCTCTTTGTTTCCGCATATGTTGATATTGTTGTCATAGTCATTCTGTATAATTCTTGTCTGCATGTATAAGCCTTGATATTGAATGTTGATGTGATCTCTCAGTAGTCTAATTAATTCTGAGTGATGACTTTTCTGTCCTCAGACCTGGGCAGACTTTGTGAGGACAGTAGATCCTGATATCATCACAGGCTACAATATTCAGAACTTTGACCTGCCATACCTACTCAATAGAGCTGCTGCTCTGAAGGTTTGTATGTTCTGTGTATGTATATGCATACGCAAGTATGCACTTGCCTGTGTTAAACAGTATATATACTTTACTGTTTTTAATGTTTTTGTTTGTAGGTGAATTTGTTTCCCTATCTGGGTCGAGTGAATGGCAGTAAGTCTGTCCTGAAGGACTCCAGCTTCCAGAGCAAACAGATGGGTCGCCGAGAAAACAAAACTGTCAACATAGAAGGAAGAGTGCAGTTTGACCTTTTGCAGGTAAAACGTCTTTTTAATATTTTACAGAAACTATTGGGTAATAATATGCAAAGCACACACAATTAACTTGTATGCTGCAACTTTCTTTTGTAGGTGCTACTGAGGGACTATAAACTGCGCTCATACACACTCAACGCCGTCAGTTTCCACTTCCTGCAGGAGCAAAAGGAGGATGTTCAGCATTCCATCATCACTGACCTGCAGGTACAATCTTTCCATCCTGTGATCACAGCCAGTCAGAACTGAGGGTGCAGTAATTAGAATATGGCAGAGCATTGGGATTCATGGCCTGGTTCTGGAAGTCTCTATAGCGGAAGCCACCAACCCTGATCCTTTGAGATCTACGTTCCTGTAGAACTGAACTCCAGCCCAAAAATAACATACATAATCCAAACTAACTAGGTCTAATAGTCTGGGTCAGATGTGTTCAGTCCGGCTTGGAAGTGAACCTATTAGGAAGTTAGATCTCCAGAAGCAGGACTGGTGACCTCTGGTGGTTGCTTTAGGTGCTGTTGTTGCGTGAGGCAAGATATTAAAAGTAATAAATTGGGCTCCTAGATGCCTACTGCTACTACTACAACATAATTTTGACCATCTTCATAGTGTCGTGAAACTTGGCGAATGGGTTATATGCAGATGACAAATTTCACACTGTCCACACTATATGCTGTTCTGTGGTGTGTTTCACTCCTCACATCAAACTGAAATTTCCTAGCTACTTGAAATGTTCCATAAAGATTTAGGCTTAGAGTTTGCACAGTAATACGATTGCTGATGAGACACTTTTCAGGTAATGTGAGCATCTTCTTTCTCTGTCTGTAGAATGGGAATGAGCAGACAAGGCGGCGTTTGGCAGTATACTGTCTGAAGGATGCCTACCTGCCCCTTCGCTTGCTGCAGAAGCTGATGTGCGTGATTAACTACATGGAGATGGCCAGGGTGACCGGTGTGCCTCTGACCTACCTGTTGTCCCGTGGCCAGCAGATTAAAGTTGTGTCCCAGCTACTGAGACAAGTATGTAGAATCAACTTTGCACACAATGTAGTACAGCCCAGTACTCCGGTGAAGTCCGAAGTCCTTTCATGCATAAGGCAGTTGTCTGACCATTATTAATGGGTGTGTGTGTGTGTGTGTGTGTGTGTGTGTGTGTGTTTGAATAGGCTATGAAGCAGGACCTGGTTATGCCAGTAGTAAAGACTGAAGGAGGGGAGGACTACACTGGTGCCACTGTCATTGAGCCAGAGAAAGGGTTAGTTTGTTCAACTTGGTATAAAAAAAAAAGTTCAGTTTGTTTATGTTGGTATTCAACTCTGTATTTAGAATTCAAATACTTTCTAAATGTGAATATTTCTTTAGAAATACCTGCACAGCTGCACCACTTAAGGTGAAACAGAAAATGTCAGCAAGACAGTGGTAATGAATCTGGAGTATTTTGTAAGCGGTGGTCATAAACTTGGCTCCTTATTCAGTAAAGCAGCTGAACTGACATTGGAAAAATGTTGCAAAGTTTTTAAAACTTGCTTCTTTATCATGTTGCTATCTAGGTGAACAAAACTCCACTAAGACTCTTGACTTCTTATGGAAAATTAACTTGCAGCATTATAAATTATTTCTCCCAGCATCTTTGGATGTAGACATATCAAAAACTAGAATATTTTAATTTTATTATACATACTATAAATTGGGCATAAGTGTTTTTTGTTTAATGACTGAGCCAGCCCTTATATTTGTCTTCCCTGTGGCTAGTAATGTTGTAATGAATGTATTGTAATTATTAATAATTTTATTTGTTTTAAAACAGGTATTACAGTGTTCCCATTGCCACTCTGGATTTCTCTTCGCTGTACCCATCAATTATGATGGCTCACAATCTGTGTTACACTACTTTGTTGCAGAAGAGCCAGGTGGACAAACTGGGGTGAGTATGATTGTATTCGTAACCCAGGAGCCATTTCGCTTTTATCATAGTCTTGGTCATGTTTTCATAAATGCTGTGTGTGTGTGTGTGTAGTCTTTCTGCAGAGGACTTCATTAAGACTCCTACAGGGGATCTATTTGTAAAAAGCTCAGTGAGGAAAGGTCTTCTACCTGAGATCCTGGAAAACCTGCTGAGTGCCAGGAAGAGGTGAGAGAGTAAAACTGGGGACACTTCATATCTCCAAAAATCAAAACAGAAATCAAATAAAAATCAACATTATCCATTATTATTCAGGCCAAGAAAAGTTCAGCAGTCCTTGTCAGTCACTTTGCTATTTTCTGTAGCATGATGTTGTGTGGACCCAGCTCATAGACCTTGGATTTAGAAACATCCATGTAAATGCTCACCCTTGTTGAATTGTTCAATTAGGGCAAAAGCTGAGCTGAAGAAGGAGACTGATCCATTTAAGAAACAGGTGCTGGACGGAAGGCAGCTGGCTCTGAAGATCAGTGCAAACTCTGTGTATGGTTTCACAGGGGCACAGGTGGGCAAACTGCCCTGTCTGGAAATCTCACAGGTCAGTCTCACCCCTCATATCACAGCAGAAACCAGGAATGGGCTTTTAATATCTGTAATAGTAAATATATTACTTGAATTTTTTTAAAAAGCTTACACTTGTTTTTTTGCATTCAGCATTACTACAATAGTATTTTTGTTTAATAGATGAAAAGATATAATAATGATTTATTTACAGTTTTCATTGTATGTATGTGTATACAGAGTGTGACCGGTTTTGGCCGGCAGATGATTGAACAGACTAAACAGCTTGTGGAATCTGAGTACACCATCGCTAATGGTTATCAGGCTGATGCCAAGGTGAGACCCACACAACAATCACTGGTATGGGTGACGGGCAGAATTTTTTTTGGCTAAGCAGATTTGGAAAAGCAGTTTTACCTGTTAAATGTGAAGCTTTGTCATTCCAAATAATTGTACATATTTCATTCACATTCACATTGATTTTTTTTTTGTGCTTAGGTCATCTATGGGGACACAGACTCTGTTATGGTGAAACTGGGAGTGGACACAGTACAAGAAGCAATGACTGTAGGAAAGAAAGCAGCTGAGTGGGTGTCCTCCCACTTTGTTCCACCAATCAAACTAGAATTTGAAAAGGTACATACAATATAATATATATGTTTACACATTCCATAAGAACATTATATTATTTTATATAAACATACAATATATAAACATATGACCATTTCTCTCAGGTGTACTACCCCTACCTGCTGATCAATAAGAAGAGATATGCAGGTCTGTATTTCTCCTCCAGTGCAGAGATTCATGATAAAATGGATTGTAAGGGAATAGAAACTGTTAGGAGAGACAATTGCCCCCTAGTGGCCAACCTTATCAACACATGCCTTCAGAAGATCCTCATTGACAGGTACAGACCCATTTGAACCACAGAGCTTGAAATACAGGAATGTTCCAGTGATGCATATGAACCATCCAGTACAGTTTAGCTCCATTGAAAATGTATGCACATGTGTTGTAGAGACCCTGATGGAGCCGTGGGTCATGCTAAAGAGGTGATCTCGGACCTCCTATGTAACCGAATTGACATCAGTCAGCTGGTGATTACAAAGGAACTGACACGCACAGCACAGGAGTATGCAGGCAAACAGGCCCATGTCGAACTCGCAGAGAGGTGTGTGTGTGTCTGAGAATGTTTTTGTTTTGTTTTTTTACATTTATTTTTTATTTGTCGGCATTCATACATACTTAACTAATTACTGTTTGTTTTTGTAGGATGCGCAAGCGAGACGCAGGCAGTGCTCCTAATCTTGGCGACCGAGTTCCATACGTCATCATCAAAGCAGCCAAGGGAGTGGCAGCATACATGAAGTCAGAGGTCTGTTTGTCTATCTATCTGCCTACAGTACTTCATCCACCATCCTGACACACAGGTTTACTCTGTATACATTTTTACATATACTAAGTAGTTCAGCCCCCAGATTTCTGTTGTGCTGATGGGAAACGATCTTCCTTTGTGTATGTTCAGGACCCGATTTATGTGCTGGAGAACAACATCCCTATTGACACCCAGTACTACCTGGAACAGCAGCTGTCTAAACCTCTGTTGCGCATCTTTGAGCCCATACTGGGAGAGTCTAAAGCTGAAAGTGTATTACTTAGTGAGTAAACATGTGTACCTGCATTAATAGCCACATTTGTATGCCTGTTATTGCTAATGTATCCTGTGATTTCAGACATGTGAGCATAGAATACTTTGCCTATCCTCTTTTTTATAATTAAAAAAAATATTTTCTGTGTGTTTCAGAGGGAGATCACACACGCTGTAAGACTGTTCTGACATCCAGGGTGGGCGGCCTAATGGCTTTTGCCCAGAAACGCAGCACGTGCATTGGCTGCAGAGCTGTTCTCAAAACGGATGGTATGTCTCAACAGTGGCTCTTAGAAAGATATCCATAAACTAGATAAGATGTAAAAGATTCTATATCACAGTTAAGAGATGGTTGATTATTCCCCCCTATTTCTCTCTGTAGCTGCCGTTTGTGATTTCTGCAAGAAGAAAGAGTCGGAGCTATATCAAAAAGAGGTATGTGTGCCGTTATCAGAGTAATGTCAGGGCCCTTTAATTGTGTGTGTTTAGGGCAGTGATCTGTAATTCCAGTCATGCACTGCTGAATCACTGATTACCACAACTGACACAAACCACAAATTTTTTTTTTTTTTTACCAGAACTAAATAGATAAATATATATATATATAATGTTACATGTGGTTTTTATCTATGCTCTTCAGATTGCTCATCTGTCGTCTCTGGAGGAGAAATTTTCTCGTCTATGGACTCAGTGTCAGCGCTGCCAAGGTTCCCTGCATGAAGATGTGCTGTGTACCAGGTGTGTGTGGGCACTTTAATGCTCAATGATTCATCATATTCTTTAGCACATTTTATAAGCAAAACACTGAGTCGTCTCACAGAATGTTTTTTGTGCCTGTATAGCCGAGACTGCCCCATTTTCTACATGAGGAAGAAGGTTCAGAAAGACCTTGACGACCAAGGGAAGCTTGTGGGGCGTTTTGGTTGGTGAGGGTATTCTTTACACTCCCTTTGACTGTACTCCATTCTGAGAAATGAGGGTTTTCCCCTCTTTTGTACAGTATATTAGGTGCCTTTTTTGTTATGAAATAAAATGCTGAATTTTGTAAAATGCTGTATCTGTTTATTTAACGAGAACTTTAAGCTATTGGTATCAATCACCATGGAAAGATCTGCTAATGCATGGTTCTTGAACTCTACATCACATTACTTTAAAAAATATTTGGTTTTTGTACATTAAAACAATAGTACACTAGTGTAGGCCATCTCAGTGCAGTTGGGAATGATCCATGTGAGAATCTAATTATACTGCTGCATCCCTCCTGGAGCAGACTTCAACATACTTTGGATGAGAACACAAACTCCATGTAAAAATGGGCTATAATTATATATACCGACAAGGTCAATTTTGGCCAACATTAGCAGCAAGAAAGTGTATTGATAAGTCTGCATGCAGAATCAAAAAGATGAGATGACACTTTAGCCAAAATTCTCTTTATTAACAAAAAAAAACTCCTAAAAATACTCATTGTTGTGAGAATAGGAATGTATCAGAGAGATGGTTAGGCCACAGTATGGGCCTATGGTTCTGTTGCATTCTTCCCTCATCTTTATTCATGGGGGTGTGAATGCACTACAGTGAGCTCTCTCTGGGCCTTGTCAAACCATCCACTTTGAAGGATAATCCTAAAGGACAAAGTTGGATTAGGCCAAGGACATAAACAATGGTGTACGAACACAGCAGTGGTAAGGTTGTGTACCCCTTTTTCAGGGGTATTCTGAGGGGGAATATTAGGCTAGAGTTCAGAACCCATTAACCATTTACACTCACTAAAGCAGAGCAGACCACAATAGGGCGGCCAGGTTGGCTTGGGTTTTGCATTATGGGTGCTACATCCACACTGCACAAATCAAGGAGACTTTTGAAGCACATTTCTATGCTGGTTACAGGTAGTAAGCTCTTGAGGTAACTAGACCTTATTGTGAACAAGAACACTTTAAACTGATATTTGTGATGTACATAATGAAGTTTAAAAGTAAGTGGGTGGGTGGGTGCTAGCTTTTCACAGGTGAGCTTGAGCTTCAAACATGTTTGAGGCTCTTAGGCTCGTATTTATGTGCAAAAACAGGTTGACATTTCAGAAATCGGTGCAAGAATACAAAGCAGGATCAGATCCTAACATTCCAAGTGAGGTTTGTATTTTAGGTCCCAATCAGGAACCACAGTTGGCAGGCAATGTGTTCCCTTATAGCAAAACAGCACCCATGAAAAGTAACAAGACTGTATTGACTGTTAGTAAAGCTAGATCTGTGGCACTGAAGGCGCTGAAGTTCTTGATTTGGAACAGATCACAGATTACTTCCGCTATGATCTCCTCGAACTAGCAAGTGAGCTTTTCTTAAAGTGGAAGAGGGAGGGCAAGATGCTACAGCAGAATGTGTGTGTGCACAGTGCTATTCCAGGAATGTAGTGCAAGACTGAGTGTAAGTATTGCTATAAAAGTATGCAACGTCTCTGTGTGTGTTTCTTGCTCTTCTTGTTGCTGCGGTTCGTCTCCTTATATCTCCGGATCTCTCGAACCAGAGAATAAAAGGCCTCCTCCACCCCCTATAAAAAGATTTGACTTTATTATGATATCATCTGATAACGTTAATATTCACACTTGTAAGTAGTATCATTGATTAGTAATAACTCCAGTTATCTAGAAATGATGCAATGTAACCGACAGCCACTGTCTTGCTTCAGTTTCATTTATGTTGGTCTCTTGCATGGGTGTTAAATTCAAGACTTTCACAGCCTCAAACTAATCCACTGATGCCCATTTATGCTGTTAATTATTAGCAATGATAATTTGTCATTAAAATGTATTGTATATTCCTCTAACTACTTAAACAGTTGAATATAAACAAACATGCAGAGAGAGTGAGAGCGCAGGTCTGGTTGTGTTCTGTTGAAGTACAGAACAAGAAGTCTTATGTAGCATAATCTGGAAAGTGAAAGGGACCAACAAATGTACCGGAATTTTCATAGTCATACCCAAAAGTCCAGATGTGCAAACTTTTAAAGACAAAAAAAATAGTTTCTAATCCCTCAATTATAATTCTGGCCTCTTGCCCCATTTGTCACCCAAGCCAGTATGTTATGCCTGTGTAAAATGCAGTTGCTTTGCCTACTTTTCTCCTCCACTACTTATTCTGATCAGATCAACTTTGAGGGTGAGCATTTATGTTAATTTATGGACAACTATATGTTAATTGGGCAGAGTTTATGGTGAAACTATTAGACTAGATTTCCTGTATCAGTCTTATACAGCCATATACCTCCAAAGACATGACAAGTGTAATTTAATATATATATATATATATATATACACACGAGTAGGGATGGGTACCGAGACTAATTATAAAAGACAGGGAGACCGATAAACTCTGACGTTAACGGTTCTGCAGTCGGTACTGGAGAAATAAAAAAATTGTTAAATAAACATTACCTAGCATATTTTACCTGACCAGCCTTTTGTAACTTTTTATAATATTCGTTATTCGCCT
>JBBPDC010000028.1:6437280-6451532 GCA_037974485.1 Hemigrammopetersius urotaenia
ACACAGAGAGAGAGAGAGAGAGAGAGAGAGAGAGAGAGAGAGACACATAGAGAGAGAGAGACACACAGAGAGAGAGAGAGAGAGAGAGAGAGACTGTGGAAATATTTACTGTAAATTAAATCTGCAGATGAGATATTTCAGAAAATGAATGGACCATCTAGCAAGTTGCTCATTCTGTTATTCACTTGCTGCCTTGTTCAGTGGTGCGATGACTTGGATACTGGCGTTTGAAGCCATAAAACAATGTCAAAAATGTCATAATCTGAAATAAATAAAAATTTGGACTTCTTGGCAAACTGAAATATGTTTTACAGGTTGTTTTACACACAGTACAATCTACAAATAAGGTATTTGGAGATATTTTGTTTACAAATTCATGTGTGTGTGCGTATGTGCTTGTGTGCGAGTGTGTGTGTGCTTGTGTGTGTTAGTTTAACCATTTCCAAACCTCTCTTCAGGGAAACTCATTACTGTATTTACAGTTACCATGAAATACTTGCCTCAGCTAATCAATCCCTCATTGAATCTGATGCTGCTGATGGAACTCAGGCCTGAAAATCAGGCTTTTAGGTCAACTAAGAAAACCCATTCAGAGAACAATTCAGAGAACAGCCCTATAGAGAACGAACAGGCCTGCACAGGTGCATGACTTATACATAATGTTGATCTTTTGAACGGGACAGTGTGTGCCTCTGTGTCCTTGCATATCTGCCTGTGCCAACATTTTTGGTATTGGGCTTTTTATATGTGTTTGCAAGGGTGTGTGTTCACCTTGCTGATCTCAAAGCCAAACACCTCCTCAAAGTAAGCAGGCTGGCTAATGAGGAGCAGGTAGAAGGTCCAACTCCTGCAGAAGTTGGCAACGATGATGGCATAGACCGGCATGGAAGTGAAGAAGTGACGCCAGGGAGTTTTAAATTTCTGCAGAGAACAGAAAAAACAGACGTATCTTTCTCTCTCTCTCTCTCTTTCTCCCTTTCTGTCTCTCTCTCATTCTTGTTCTCTCTCCGGCTCCCTCTCTCCCTCTCTTTCTCTCTCACACACACACACTCAGCACAGTATAATCACAGCTGCAGCAAAATGAGAGAGGAGCATACTGCACAGAGGGGGCGGAATGGAGAAGTGCAAAACACTCTCATAATATCTGAGTATGTGAGGGAAGGAAAGAGAAAATGTGAGAAAACATAAGAGTGTATCGTCACTGTCATAAGGAAACCTCACATACCTGAAATGACTGAAAAAACATACAAGTAATTTTAGATAATTTCTATTTATACGCTCATCATGAAATATTTACATAAAAGTAAAATGCATGGTATATACACATTGCAAGTATGAGGGGAACTTGCAGGGCCAAAAAAAAAAAGAATTATTCTATAATGAGATTATATTAAAGGGAAATTTACTTTTATTTCATTGTTTTGTTTTGATATTTTAGATCCTTTGAGCTCCCCAGTTGGTTTGGACTTCAGGAGCTGGACTGAAGTCCTTACACGTTTAACTATCACCATAATTAGGAAGACAGCGCTCTAAGAGAAAGAAGTCTAGTCCTTATGGAAGTCCTATATACATCACTGACAGTAAAATGAGCAACCAATACAAACTGAACAGCGGTTAGAAATGGAAAGCAGCAGCAGTGGTTCTCTGCGAGGATTGTTTGCTAAAAGAGTTGCTACTAAACTGCTACATTCAAAATAAACACATTTTTATCACTTTACTATTATTTAAGCATGAACAACTGTGTTCAGGTTAAGATTTTATTATATCTAACCCTAAACCTAACCTTATCTTCACCTCAAAATCTAATCCAAAACCTGTCACCAGCCCTAATGCTGCTCATAACCAACCAGATATCAGAATTTTATTGGCAAATAAAGCATCTGTAGACAATCTACAAAACAGTTTTAAAATAGAATTACCCATAAAATATGTCATTATGTCTCTAAGCTTTAAGTATCCACATTTATAGAACACCATGTTTTATGTTTCTTCCAAAATTTTTTTAACAATATCGCTGTGTATCTGAGGTTGCCACTTTTTTATGCATGACTGGACAACTAATGCGTTTGACATGTTTTTTTACAATGACATTAACACTGACATTAACACTGACATTAACACGCCATCAATGTGCACCTGAAGGGGATTGACCAGCCCTGCTGTCTCTCCAATAGCCTCCTCAATGTATTTCCTCTCCTCTGGGGTGATGGTTGGATGGGCAGCTGGACTCTCATAAGACACTAAGATCCAGAACAGGTACCAAAATATACCAACACTACCTGAGAGAGTAGAAATAGATACAAATGACAAAAAATAAGAAAGATGAAAGGAAAGTTGATCATTATCAATTTTAGTCTTGTTGTGCAGAGCAATCTGATTGAGTCTGTGATTCTGATTGGCTGGACCCCACAGATAAAGGCAGGAAATCTACATCCATTTAGCCCCACCCATTCCTGTTGAAATGTGGAGTGTTGTTGTTGCAGACACTGAGTGGCAGATTTATCGGAGCAGTAGATGTAGGTCAAATAATTAAAAGTGGTGTGACTGTGAGGCAAATGTATTATTGTAGCCTTTCAAAAGGGATTCAGAGCTTTAAAAGGAGTGGCAGCTTATAGGGGAATTCCCAGGCATATGTTTCATCGTGGTTGGGGCACCAGCAGTGGCACCAGCAGTGGGGCCATCGACTGGGAAATTTTATTGATCACTCTCTAAGTCTACCTTTGACAAAATGCACCAAGCTGCTTAATTTTTAAAAAATCCCTGAGAATTTCAGTCTAAACGTATGTGTTATGCACATTTCAGCCCACAGAGCTATTTGAACAACAAGTACAGAGCCAATCAGAAAAGAGAGTGAGATGACAGTCTCAGTAACAAAGCACTGATCAAGCAGCGTGTATTTATATATATATATATATGTATTTATATATATATAAAAACCTCTGACCCTTACCCCTTGTGTATAAAATCTCTGACTTTTTTCTTTTAAAAGGATTTGATAAGGTGTGTAATTTAGTGGCATAGCAAAAAATGAAATGTAAGATATGAGCCCTGTGCATCGCAATCTGTGCAGTTGATTGGCTAGAAATCTAATGAAGGTGTGTTGTGTCTTCATGTGGCTGTTTCTCACCGTACACATAAAACACAGAAGACCATCCGGAATACTGCACTAACACTCCAGCCAGAGGCATGGCCACCACAGCTCCAGCATACGACCCTAATTCAGACAAACACACAAAAAACAATTGCAGGTTTGCAAAGGTAAACGGACTAATGATAATTTCTGATCAATCCTCCGGGCACACAAAAATGTTTTAAAAATTAAAGCTTCTTTAGAATGGTGCTGTAAAAAATACTTTTTTGGTCAAGTAAAGTGGAAAACACAATATTACAACCGTGCAAACAGAGCAAAGCTCATATACAGAATACATTATAAAGTTCATTATAAAGAACATTTTTGAACAGAAATATATGCTTGTGTCCATGGTATTGTGTCTATGGATTTAACACCATCTTACAGGATTGAGCTTGCTGTTAAAAAAGGGGGACACCTAATCAAGTATTAACTTATTGGGCTCCTGCTTGCTTAGTACTGCATACAAGTGAGGTTGAAACTTGTCAGTCAACACAAGCAGTTTCCTGTGGGATCTCATTTACATTGCATTATCCAAAGTGACATCCATTCCCTAACTACAGAGAGCAGTTAGGGTTAAGGGTCTTACTCAAGGACCCAGTGGTGGTGTGCTGAAGGTAGGATTTGAACCCATGACCTATTGGCTCAGAGGCAAGTATCCTACCCACTCAGCTACCTCCACCCTAGATTCAGAATCTGATTTCTGAACCTCACCACAGCCTACAGCCTATTACACTCTGAGATTAGAACTCAGATTTTTTTTATAGTTAATTGTCTCACCACAGAAAGCTGTTGTGGCCAGTCGGCTTCTTTCGAGGGGTGGGGCCCATTTGGCCCATATCCCATGGCATGCAGGATAAGACACACCCTGTGGGTGGAGCAATAAAAGGCAGTAATTTGTAATAAGCATTGAATTCATTGAACATTATTTTAAGCATAAGGCAACTGATAAACAGAAGTAATGAAACATAATGGCATTTATTCATGCAGGTAGGATTTGTTTCTGTAATAGAAAAATCTGAACTTAAACGATATGTGAAAACATCTGCTTATCCAGTGTTTCTTCTGTTCCTCTGGAAAGGCTCTACACTTTTTAACCATTGCTGTTATTTGACTACATTCATCCACAAGAGCATTAATGAGACCAGGCACTGATATTAGATGACACCATTCTAACTCTTCCCAAAGTTACTGGATGGAGCTCTATCACTCCAGTGAATGATGTTTAATTACTCCATAGCCTAGTTCTAGGAGGCGGAGGGCCTCTCAATGACATTAGACCTTGTCTGGATAATTTGCGAAAAACAATGCTGACCCGCACTCTAATTCTAAAAATCTAGATTCTTGTGTATTTTGTTTCGTTTTGTTTGTATAATACTTTTATAGTCAGGCTTATCAAAACACAGTTTTACAGAAATGAAGAAAAAAGCATTTTTATGTGCTTTATCAATATGCACAGGAAGACAATCAGACCCCATCACAACTCAGAAAACGGGGCATGGTCATTTGTGCATATGAGAATCTCTTCAACTTTATTAATCCAGTGAACTGGATACCCCCCATACACATGCACAGAACCACAGATGGCGTACCTCCACAAGACCCTGGCATATCCTGACCATTATGACACATCCATAGTGCATCCGTGCTGCGGCTGGTATCAGCATGTTCAGAATGGACGTGGCCACTATCGCGAAGCCAAACACTCTGAGGTGATCAGAAACGCAGATGCTTCAGAACTCATGTATACAAAAGCTTACATAAGCAAGAAAACATCAGCAGAAAACACAATGCAAGGAGAAACAAAGAACCTGTTGGCAGCAAATTTCTGACAGATGAATCCTCCAGGGATCTGTGTGACGATGTAACCCCAAAAAAACGATCCATGGATCATCCCCACTGTCTCAGGATCCCATGTGAATTGAGCAGCCTAGAGAGAGAGAGAGAGCGAGAGATGGAGAGAGAAAGAGAGAGAGAGAGAGAGAGATAGAGATGGAGAGAGAAAGAGAGAGAGAGAGAGAGAAGCAGAAAATAAGGGAAAGAGAATGAGAAAAAGGGAGAACCGACAGATACTTGAAAACACACATGTACACATGCACATATACATGCATGTACATACACATACCTCATATACATGTCAACAAAAATTTTAAATCTAAAACTTACAATTTCTAACTTGTGTTCTTACATATTGAGCTCCAATGCATATTCTGCACTGGCTTCTCTACAGCCTGTGTCTGAATTATTTTGAAATTCAACCGTATGCTGACTGTTCCTGCACTATCAGCATTTATACAATGAAATATAATATGAACTGCCTTAGGCTTCATGCCAGTGTTAGAATCATGACTCTCTGAGGCTAATCCAGAGAGGTTAGTACACAAAAGTAAAGGCACTAATATAGACTGATTTTTAACCAATGCTGGATGAGCTGCAAGTCCATATGGTTGACATGGAAAAGAATAAGAAGGTATGGTGTTTAACATATCTCATACATTTGAAATGTAGTTGTATGATAGTACCAAGAGTTTCATGGTGGAGAAGATTGCGAGTCCAGACAGCAGAATAAAGAATAGACTCATTTGGTTCAGTTAATTCCCAGTGCAGTTTGCAGAGAAGCAGTGCCATATCACGAAGCTGAACCTGCCATACTTCACTGTGGGTGTGGTGTTCTTTTGGTTATTGTGCAATCATTCTTCCGAACATAGCCTGAAATATTGCCAAAGCATACACTGTTCCAATTGAGCTCTAATTTGTCACTTATGTGCAAATTTTTAGAAGCATATCTCTGTGCTCCTTATTAAACAGATATGGCTTCTCTCTTCCCTTCCTTGTGATTAGTCTGTTTACTTTCATGAGGTGATATTGGATGTGAATGCCTGGCTCAAAATTGATGTCCACTTCCCAAAGATTCCCACATTGAGATTGAGTGCTCTGTGCAGGCCACTGGAGTTCTTCCACCCCAAACATCATGTGTCATGGATCTCACTTTATACAAAGGGCCGTGGAAAACATCTGAACGAGGCAGAAATAGCGAGTTTCATAGTTCATGACAGACTTGTGGCAAAGATAGCATCCTATGATTGCAGTAGTGGTTAAAATCAGTGGGAAACACCAACTCATACATTATTTATGCCTACGAGCTAACTTAAATGTGCTACTTTCAAACCATCTTCCTTGTTCCCGAGCTAATGTGAGGTAGTTTTTGAATTTGAGCACAAAATGTCTGCTTTACTGGGTGCCATGTTTGCTGCAACAGTACATGGAATTAACCAAAGCTGATCCCTCTTGACAGGTCACACTGGGACAAGACATATGCCCAAAACATGCAGGCAAAGGCAGGATTTTCCTTCTGATCAATTGATTTTTATGTTATCGTTTTGAGAGACTGGTAATAGTCTCTAGCTTTGTGTGTTTAATATACCTTTAGGTCATTAACCTTAGATTCAGATTTCATGCCGCATATCCCGCAATTTTGCATGTTATTTTGCAAAGGACATTTGTAATTCACAAGTGAAAGTGACCATTCTATCATATGTGAACACACCACAGCGGGCAGCGAGCATTGTGTGGGGACGGTGCCTTGCTCGAACCCATGACTGTCTTATCGCAGGGCGAATGCCTTAACCAGAAGGCCACAACAGTCCCTTTAGAATTAACAGGCTGTTTCTGTATATTTGTAAATGGCCATTACTCTGACTGCCTAACCTGTATTCTAAAAGCAGTCTGACCTTTCAACTTAGTTTACATATCTGCACTGTGTGGACTGAGGGAGGAAAATCTGGTTTTCATGGCCTCTTATCTTCTTTTAGTTCTTCATACCAGTCATATTGGTGGTGAATAGTTCTGATTTCAGTTTTGCTGTATTACCCTAGTTGCACGTTTGTTTCTCATAGCTCCCTTTTCACATCCCACTCACCTCTATGATGGGCTTTTTTCCACGAAAAACAGTATGCTCATTGACCATGCTGACGATGGCCACACCCAGGTTGCAGCGGATGCCGAAAGAGATACAGAAGCCCAGGCCAGAGAGGATGGCAATGATGTAGCGGCGTGGCAAACCGAAGCATGTGCAGTCCACGACAGGGAGCTCCTTCTCCTCCACCAGCTCTGGCCTGCCCTCCGCTGACAACTCAATGGTCTCTCCATTCTCCTGACGCTTCTCAAGGATTCTGGAGAAAGAAGGAAAATGTTTCAGAATGTTAACATAAGGCAAAAAGATAGATGATTATTCAGATATTGAAAGTTATCAATCCTAAACTACTCCAAATTTCTCCAAAAGTACAGTAATTGAAGCATGAGTCCATATATGGACCCTTACAATATTTTTTTTTTCTGACTGGAGAAGCTGTAACCAGCTAGGTGGAACTGTTACTGATGATTAAAGGTGTCATTATTCATGTTAACCCATATCTGAATGAACATTTTAATCAATTTTGTCTGTCTGTATTTCTTGACATGCCAATAACATTGATTATCTAGACAATGGCACCTTGTCAAACACTGGGATATATTAGGCAGAAAATGAACAAACAGTTGTTGAAGTTGATCCACTGGAAACAGGAAACATGGGAAAGTGTAAGGACCTGAGATGCTTTGTCAAGGTTTGTGAAGGCTAGACAACTGCATCTCCAAAATGACAGGTTTTCAAGATTCAATATTCTTTATTTGTCACATGCAGTCATACAAGTACAACACACAGTGAAATGTATCCTGAACCGCTCCTTTCGGACTGTGCAAACATCAAAACAATTTAAATTTTAAATAAAAAAAAAATTAAAAAAAAAGGTTGTGTGGGGTGTTCCCAGAATGCAGTGCTCAAGTCAAGTCAAGTAAGTTTAGTATCAGTTCAGCCATACACACAGTATATAGAAAAATTAAACGATATTCCACCAGGACCATGGTGCAACAGATGACCACAAGACTGCATCAGTACAAACAGGACAAAATATATAGAATGCAAAGAAAAAAAGAGAGAACGTGCAAGAAATCATAATAGTGACAGCACAACAGGACAAGACAGCATTTTGTATAATCAACAAAATCAGCTACAGTACAAGCTTGAAATGCTACAATATTATGACAGACACTGTAATTTAGGAGTGGAGTTAATAATTGTGCAAAAATGCTATTATAGAGGTGGACAGCAATAAATACTGATTGTGCAAATAATAGGTGTAGGTCAGGGAATGTGCAGCATATAATAAATAAAGGGTGTTTACAGGGGCAGTTGGGGTGTATGTTGTTTTGTTGAAGTCAAAACAGTCCAGTATGTCTATGCATTGTGTTAGGAGAAGGAAGATGTTCTGTTAAGAAATGTGGTTTTTGTTTGTTTGTGTATGTGTGTGTGTGTGTGAGAAAGAGAGAAACAGGTGATGCCACGGTCTGAGGGCTTGGCCCCTTAGCAAGCCGTGGTGGCAGTCCATCATGAGATAAAATTCTTGCTGATATTTTAGTAGCAGAAGAGACTGGTGGTGATAGACATGTTCATCAGATGTACTAATGCGCATATGTGTGAAAATTTTGTGTGAAAATGTATGACTTTTCTTTGGGTTGTCAGAGGCATGTTGCTTTGCTGGGGAGAAGATGGCACCAGACTGCGGGAAGAAGGCAAGCCAGCAGAGGCTATGCAGAGTTCTCCTGGGAAACTTTTTGTCCTGGCATTACTGTAGATTACCTTTACACACACTACCTAAACACTGTTGCATGCCAAGTATACCCCTATACCCCTAACACTGTGAAAAGCAGTGAAAGCAGTGGCCTTTTTCAGCAAAATAACGTATGCTGCCACACTGCAAAAACTGTTCAGGAATGCTTTGAGGAACATAACGAAGATTCCAAATTTCCCAGACTGCAATTTGATTGAGCATGTGGCATGTGCTGGACAAAGTGGTCTGATCCAGGTCTGTGCAACTTACAGGACTTGTGGATCAAAGCTGTTTAGGCAGGTGGCATTACTGTTATGGCTGATGGCTGTGTATCAAAAGTCTCAGAAATTACACAAGAAAGTCCAATTGAGCTTACTTGTTTTAGACAAGTATGTAAGTTTAACAAGTAGAAGATGCAATGGTAATAAACTAATAGAGTTTTTTTCTGAACTACTGAGTTGCAGCTCAATAGTACTTTATCTTTCTTGGGCAATAACAGAACCTCTGCTGTTACAGCACCACAGAGTGATCCTTCACTTGCCGTGATTCCTGGATTACTGACTAGGATTTTAACAGGTAAGTAAGCTGATTAATTGGCGCTTATCAGACCCAGAAACTATGCTTTTGGAAGTGCTCTTCAGGCTTAGATCACACTATGCCCTGTAGTTTTTGGTAGGTACACTGGTAGGTACAGTTTATAATAACTTAACGCATCACCACTGTTAGACCAAACCCCATAATCTTCATTTTTGTAGGTTTTCGCATTTGCCATAATTTAGTTGTCCTTTGAGTAAAGAAAATTATAAGAGGACAAACAGAAATAGTCCAAATGTGCATACAATACACTGAAAGGTGAGAATTGGTTTTCCTTCCCCATGCATTTAGAGGTACAAGGTTTTGAGTCGATGGGAACAATACAAAACAAAATAATTTTGAGGAAAGTCAATCAGAAATAGCAGACATGGCTGCCAATAACTTAAACTTCACCTGCTGTATTTTTCTGGCATTAACATGAATAACAGTATTATTCTAATACATCTGGGTAATTACCTCAGGGCTTGCAGTAGGTAGGTCATTAACATATAAGCTTAAGAGTACAGATCCTAGAACAGGCCCTGGTAGGATACCAGAAGAGCAGTCAAGGCAGCTTTATTTCAGCCAATGCTTAATAACTGTTCATTTCATAGTATTTTTAGACAAGTTCAAATGTGAAGTCTTAGACAGAAGAATATGATTGTACAGCACGAAATGCCTTCAGTAGACCTAAAATGCTTCTCCTATCCAGCTCCTCCTCTGTTAAGCTTTGCTTTATTTTGCTCAATGAGGTAGCAATTAGCAGTCTCTGTTGATTGATGCTTTATAAACATGATTTACATTGGATGATGAGATGCCAGCACAAATCAGCTCTCAAACAGTTCAAGTGTTTACTCCATCAATAGGTCATAATGTGCTTTTAACAATCAGTTAGAAAAGAAAGCTCTCAAATCATTATGCCAGCAGAACCTGCTGTTCATGCCACACCGGATACTTCAGGTTAGAAGTGTTCCTTTTCTTAATTACCTAGTGAGAGTGAAAGGGATCAAATTTCATATTTAAAAAGAAGGCAATACTTTGAAGTGTAGTTTGTACTTTAGTTTATTTGACACTTTACTTCTGTAGGTCTGTTTTCTTCTTGAACAAAGGATAGACCCTGTTCAATGACTGTAGGGCTGATGCTTTTGATATGACAGCTATGTTAGATACATGCCTCTCACACCTGCGAGAAAAAGAGGGAAAGAGGCAGACAGAGAGAGAGAGAGAGAGAGAGAGAGAGAGAGAGAGAGAGAGAGAGAGAGAGTAGTAAAAGGTGAGGGGGGTGTCTCAGTGGATATCAGGACATGGGCGTTAAACAGAGACCTGATGAGAGACCATCTGGGTACTGCAACCTGCCCCACTACACACACAAGTGCATGCACACGCATGCACACACAAACATGCGCACACACTCATACACAAAAGCCATTTCACAGGTAATTTTGGTGTAAAGAAAATAAATGTACATTAGGTGTAAATGTTCATCTGACCATAAACAAGATAAATCTAGGCCATCAGTCCTACACAGTATTTCTGAGCTTTATGTCACAGCAATGTGACATATATCATATTTTGTAGATACTTTTGCTTGAATCAGTGAAATTACAATTATATTGTGGGCCTCATAGACCTCAGAATAGCTAAAATGACATGCTTGTTATTCAGTTGTTAATCTTAATAATTGTTTTTCTGAACTATGTTTTAAGACATGACACTCCACATTAGATCTGTCCAATGCTATTGCACACTAGACCTGAAGGATTCTCATTACAGACTTTAAGCATGTCCATTACACACCAGACTCCAACTCCACTATACACTTAAAAATATAAATGTTTTTGAACTGCTGGTATAAAACACTGCAAAATATGAAGACACCCTGAACCCTGAAGTTCTACAAATTTAACAAATACTATGACCAGAATTCATCCATTAATCTATTTTTCTCTCTTGCTCTCCCTTTCTCTCTCTCTCTGTTTGTCTCTCTCTCTCTCTCTCTCTCTCTCTCTTTCTTTGCCTTGCTCTCTCTCTACCTCCCTTTTTTCCAATCCACTCGTAATCCCTTCAACCTGAAACAACACGCAATCATGGAGGGATATCGTGACGTGAGACACCAGTTTCTGGACATCCTGTATGTGTGTATGCGTGCGTGTATGTGTGCAGGCTTGCATGAGATTTGTATCATTAAATAATGCACATGAAGCATTTGCGCATTCAAAGTGATCAGTTCTATAAGTAAGAACATATAGCTTTCCTGTTATGTGAAGGATATATGTGGTCTAAAGCTTTCTCGCCCCCCATTTCCGCTCTTTCAACACTCTTGTGCTCTCACATAATCTGTGACTCCGCCCTCAGATTAGGATTACTGAAATGATTCACTTCCGGAAATGAATGTGAGCAGCAGTGAGATGGAGATGGAATGACGTGTGATGTGTGTCCTCTCTTGATGTTTCCTTTTCAAATCATGGCATAACTAGGATCTCTTGGGGCTAAAAGCTTGATGTGGCCCTGTGTAGAACTGACCTTCCATAAATGAAAAAAAATCTGTATTTATTCTCAAAAAAATTTATTTATTCTCTGTTTGGTTGTGCTGTAATGTAATGTATTGTTATTAAGATTCCAAAGCTATTCATGAATCAATTATCCAGATAACAAATTGTGCATGTAGCAATGTAAGGTGTTCAATACAGAGCCTATGTACTATCGCACCCAGTGTGACTGCCCGGACTGCACTGCACTGCTTCAACTCAATCTTTGATGATTTTCATATTTTACACCCACTGAATTGTGTGTTATGGGAGGAATGTGTAATTAAGGCTAATGCTGAGTGGGTAAAGACAGACAGCAGGCTAACTGCAGCACATATGCTACCTGCTAATGAGAATGGCCATTGGCTCCAATTAGAACAGATTTTACAGCATATTCTATGTGTGTGTGTCCTTGTATGGGTGAGGGTGTGTGTGTGTGTGTGTGTGTGTGTGTATGTGCGTGTCTGCCTGTTTCACCATGTGTGCATGGGGGATGAAAAAATCTAGGATTACAGATTATGTACTCGTGAGTCTTCCTCTGGAGCAGAAAAAACAGCTCCTGTGCTTCAGCTTATCTAGATTTCATTCTGAATCTCACAGCTGAACAGAGAGCTATGAAACAGCTGATAGTGCGTGTGTGTTTGTGTGTGTGTGTGTGTGTGTGTCTGTGTCTGTGTCTGTGCACGTGTGCGCGCACTTATGTGCACTTAAGTTCTCTAACAATCACATGTAAGGTGGTGGGAGGTAGAATTCTGCTATTGCACATAAACACACACACACACACACACACACACACACACACACTGGATCACCCTGACTTGGTGGTCTTACGCCAGCACATAAACGTACTGTGATGTTTCATCCTGGCACTACAGCACTCCATACTACTAGTAAGTACACACACACACACACATAACACACACACACATGCATACAGGCCTTGCAAGTCACATGTCCTGAGGCGTACCATTACTTAAGCACGGGAAGTTGGTTATCATGAAGATTGATTGACATTTAATTATTAAAATATTACATTAAATTAGGGAAATAAATATATTATTAGAAATAAATATTAAGTAATAGTAATAGTAAGTGAATAAGTAAAAAAAGTACAGTTTTCAGTGAATTCAGTCATTTATTTGTCCAAAAACACTGACATTAGAATAAATACAGATGAAAAAATACGCAGTCAATTTGGTAACCATGTCCAAACTTCTACACAAGAAAGGAGAGTGCTTACAGTTACTATTCAATACTTGCTTCAGCATAGCATTCCTTCATTAAATTAAATTAAACCAGGTGCTGCTGATGGAACTGATCTAATCAGTGCAATTCTCTGAGAAATCAGGAACCAATCATGTATTCTTCTAACCACGATTACGAATAATTAATTGTTTAAAAAAAATAAATTGTTTGTATTTACTGTATAGTATGATCTGTATGCCCAGCGATGTCATAAGATTTTATAGGCACAAAAACAAACAGTTTTTGTGGAAAAACTGTTGAAAACTTTTCCACAGTTGTGTATGTATATCTCTACACTAAAGGCCTGTACCTGTATCTCCAGAATGGTAACTTTATGGGAGAAAGTAAAATATTCTGAATTTTGTAATTATTTTGGACAATTTCTACTGGTCCATTCATGATGAACGTTTCAGTGTAAATTACAGCTGGCATTTTTTTCTGGTAGTTGTGATATATAATATATTTCTATATTAGAATAGATTGGATTTTTTTGCTTCTTAATAATACAACTGTACTGTTATGACCTTCATCTGATGCACCTGTGTGATCCTGTGTCTTCAAATGATTTTCTTTTATTTATCTTTCCCATGAGATCGTTTTATAACATCACAGTATGTCTGTAGGTGACATTAATAAAAAATGATACAAGCTACTGCAATGAAAAAATATGATGAATAAATTAGATGTGCTCACCACTTTGATCAGATCACAGTATTTCTTGATGAAGAGTGTATACATATTTTCTAATAATCCTGTAACACATTGTAGCTGTCAGATCAAAAGTTTGCATCTCTAAAATAGCATTTAACTCAGAAGACGCAAAAAATTCTTAACTTTCAAAGTAAGTGAATACAACAAGAGCTTATTCATTTAGTAAATTGTAAAATGTTCATCACGAACAGCTGTTTATTATAGCTGGCATTAAAAAAGGTTTTGACAACAAAAATTATCTGCAACACTAAAAGTAAAACTGCTTGTTTTAAGTTATCTGTTATGTTGTGTTAACACTCTTGATAACTGTCTCACTCTCTCATTCTCTCTCACTCACACTCATACACACACAGACACACACACACACACACACACACACACACACACACACACACACACACACACACACACACACAC
>JBBPDC010000028.1:6461296-6472800 GCA_037974485.1 Hemigrammopetersius urotaenia
GGCAGTTCTGAAGGCGAAAGGGGGTCAAACACCGTATTAGTATGGTGTTCCTAATAATCCTTTAGGTGAGTGTACATTGAGTTCCCCCAAGCTTAATTTAACATTGGCACCTACTTATCTACCCTCATACCACAACACTTAGCTGAAATGTATAACAGAACAACAAAAAAGGTAAGAAATACAAAAAAAGGCATACAATCATGCACATAAATATCCCCGTCAGCAAACCGACTGGAAAGCTTTCTGTCCCTTACAGGACACTGTAAATCTGGTGTCTGGTCTCCAGTATTTTTCAGCGTAATCTCTACTTGTTGCATTTGTAGCACAGAGTCTAATTACTATTAACAATATTTCCCCTGTACTTTAAAAGAACAGAAAATATAAAGCTCATTTACAATGATGCCAGGGTAAAATGTAAGCTGTTAGAGTTATTGTCTACAGCAATTAACCTGATTTGACACAGTATTCCTTTAGAACAGTAAGGCTATCCTGGTGGGATAAGAACAAACACTGAGGTAACTAGCATGTAAAAGGGGCCTGTCATAGCCCGTCATGGCCTGTCATAGCCTGCCACAGCCTGTCATAGCAAGGGGCTTGGGCACACCTACACATACATACACACAGAGAAAATCTGTGATATGATCACTCATATAATAAGTGTCCTCTCATGCAGGATGGCAAGCGAACAGACATAATTACATAGTACAGAATTCATTAGCATAATGAGGATAAATGGAGTCCCTCTTATCTGTGACCAAAAAGACTCCAGCATTTGTAAATAAATACCCCACTCTTTCTAACTCCATCCCTTTTCATTCCAGTTCGTCTTTGTCACGAGGCTTCAGTCCCTGTTCCGTTCCCTTGGCTACCTCTTTTACAGTTCTGTGTCCTCTTCTTCTTCAGCAGCTTCTTGTTGTGGAAGGAGCCTGTAGTGATCCTCCCCCAGGGGCAGTAAGGTGGAGCGGGGCCTGTGGCCATCCTCATGCAGCAGAGGGTGATGGTTGTTGAGTTCAGGTTCAGCGGAATTGCATTTGGAGTATCGGTCTCTGCGCTGCTCGTCCACACTCTCCTCTTCTGGATGATCTCGCCTCCAGATTAGGAGGGAATGCAGGTAACCAGCTGGCACTGGGAGAGAGGCGGTGACTATGAGCATGGACAGCATCGTTAATGCCCAACCGGGATACTCCAGGCTCTCCTCTGAACCCTTAAAGAGTAAGTCAGAGAGACATTTTTAAAGGGGCCATTGTTGAAAATCTAGTTTCTATGGAAACTAAGCCATGTTATGACCAAAACCATGGACACATTTACATATACTGGCAATTTATTCTGTGCAAATTGTGTTACTGGAACAGAAGATGTAAGAATACAAAGAATGGAAGAATACAAATCCTTACAGTCCATATAAGGCAGACCCAGTGTACCCCATGCGCCCGGCCTTTGTGTTTAATCACCGACTTTGGCTCAAGAATAACTGGCTAATTAACTGATCATCCCTGTATGTTTGAAGCAGGGAAAAATCTAAAATTTTCATGCCAGAGGATTCCCTTAGACTCTAACAGCTGCTTCAACTACCTAAGAAACATATCAGATGCAGGTATTACCGTGGTGTGGTTCCATGCTGTGTAAGTGGGCCACTTAAAGACCATTCTCAGCAGACTAGCGGTCAGCAGACCCACCATGGCCAGCAGGCACACATACTTCCACATGTACTTATAGATCACAGGGGGGCGCCAGTGCAACATCAAAGCCACATCATCCAGAAATCTGAAATTCAGAGTCAGAATTATAATCTTTACATCTAAGACCAGGTGTTTTCTTGGTGTTGGTATCAACAGGAATACCAATTATGTAGCGGGTCATATTACTTGTAAATACAATATATAGACAAAAGTATTGGGACACACGTTTCTTTGGGTTTGGGCCAGGGTAAACTTAATGCTTCAGCATATCAAGACATTTTGGACACTGCCATGCTTCCAACTTTGTGGACACGGTTTGGGGAAGAACCTTTTCTATTCCAGCATGAACAGGGTCCATTAAGACATGACTGGATGCGTTTGGTGTGGAAGAACTTGACTGTCCTGCAAAGAGCCCTGACCTCAAACTCTTCCAACACCTTTGGGGTGAACTGGCACAGAGATTGCGAGCCAGGCCTTCACATCCAACATCAGTGCCTGACCTCATAAATGCACTAAAGAATGAATGGGAACATATTCCCACAGAAACAAAATCTTGTGGAAGCCTTCCAAGAAGAAAGCTGTTATAGCTGCAAAGGTGGGACCAACTCCATATTAAAGTCTACGTAATTCCCTGTTGGTGTAATGATCATGTCCCAATACTTTTTTTTCTATAGTGTATGTATGTATGCACGTATGTATGGGTGTGTACACAAAATACACACAACTTCATTATAAACAGGATGCCTATTTACATTTGTAGCATCAGGAGATTTTCAGGGGAAGTTTGAGTCTTACCGATCTGCTCCATAGACCCAAGCCACACTGAACGTCTCAAAGATTACGACAATAATCAGCGGCAATGTGGCAGAATAATCATCAAACATGGTCACAAAGTAGTTGCCACTGCGCTGAGTGAACAACAGCCCTATCAGGAAACCCAGGATACAGCTAAACACTGCAATACACACCAAAAATGAACTGCATTAGTTTATTCCAGTGCAAACACACTGTGGCAGCTTGAATGCTGCCACACAAACACCACACAAACTGTATATAAACTGGATATATGAATCTCATATATATAAGACAGCTTTACTAACACTGTTAAAGACAGATACTTCTAAACAATCTGTCGTATTATGCTACATTCAATGTGCAAAATAAATTGATACAAACAACAAAATGATCAATTATATACTGTATTTACAGTCATTGCTTTGTCAAATTATCATTCCTTTAATATGTGATGCATTCTAGATATCCACAGTTCCTTTCACTTTTTTGGACACACCAACAAATTCTTAATTTTTCCATTACAGTTTACAAGTGTTTAACTAATTATTTAACACCTGGAACACTGCACAGATCTAGTTAGATCTGCAACCAGATTCTTTGCAGATTTTTTAAAACACTGATTCTAAACTTTTAAACAATGATCCTGAACTCTTCTATGTAAGTGTATGTTATACATAGCTAAACACTGCACATGACAAAACTGCAATAACAGTGCAGTTGCAATTTAAGCACTGCAATAACAAAAATATTAGATCACTCAAATAGTGACACAGCCAACTGCTGCAACACAGGCACATTACAACAAAACTTGTGTCAGAACAAAGCCAACGCAGTACCAACTTTTTCGAACAGTTTTGTAGATGCATAAGGCAGTGATTGCATCTATACACCAGTATTTTAAATGGGAAATCACAGAATGGTGTAACTAATGTCAGCAAATGCGAGTTACAAGTAGTGAAGCTGTTTGTGTGGCTGCTACAGTTTAGGGATAGCCCCAGCTACTGCACAGAAATGACTTGAGAAAGAGTTCTTTGTAACAGGTTGAGCTGAGGAAGTGTGCATGCCTGTGTGTGTGTGTGTAATATGTACCTGTGAGCATAGTCTTATGGCGTCCCAGCAGTCTGAAGTTGTCCATGAGTGGGGTAAGGATACCCTGCATGGTCCCAAACATGGTGGACAAACCCAGATTGAGCAACATGAGGAAGAACAGAGCTGACCAAAACGGGCTGGCAGGAAACAGTGCCATGGCCTCAGTGAATGCTATAAATGCTAAACCAGTCCCTTCCACTCCCTAAGTCAGGAAGACAGAATTAAAAAAAAACATTAAACCACTTTACGGAAATTATTGCATCACAAGTCATTTCAGAGCTGGAGTAGTTTTACCTGGGTAGGTATTGTAATTTAAGTGATTTCTGGCAAGATTTGTGATTTTAATGTAGCTTGAATCTATAATGTACATTGTATTAACAGTTAGACAAAATTGTGGGTGAAGTAGACTTAAAATCCTTCCTTAAGTATAAGTTTTGTCGTAAGTGTTATACTAATACACCACAAATTTGTGCAGATAATACAAACAGTGTAAAACAGGCTATTGTCAGCCCTTTTAGTTGTTCAAGAATTTAAGTCATATTTCTGTAAAGAATCTGGTAATAGGCATAGCCATGAAATGAATTGATGACTGTTGCACACCAGTAATTTATGCATCCTATCCAGGGTATCTGTGTGAACCTGAGGAAATTATTCAGGTATTAAGTGATTTTTCAGATTGTTTCAGAATGTTTGAGCTTTTCTGATTCAACTAATCCAGCTTTTGAAGTGTGTTTAAGTTTGTTATTTCAAAATAATTAAACTAACTAAACACTGCTAACAATGCTCTAAAAAACTTTATACTCAACCTTGTTCATTTCTCTCTCCAGGTCACAATCAGTGTAGTTTGGCCCCAGGAGGCTGCCATAGTGGCTGTACCACTGCCTGTACTCTTGCAGGTTCACAGATTTGGGGTCAGACATATTGAACCATGGCCACCAGTGCTGAGAAGAGCCTGTGGCAGCCATCTCTGCCATTCTACCCACATTTCTGCAGGATAACACAATAATATCTGTGAGACACAGTCAAAAGCGAGGCTGAAATGGAATGAACACATTACAATGGCAATAAGCCCATATAAAACTCACTCACGTAGCAACACACTCCAGGGCGATGTTCTTGGCCCGGAAGCCGAGGACCACAAAGACAACAAGAGAGGCCAGGACTGAGGTCATGAAGTTGATGGCAGAAACCATGATGGCGTCGCGGTGGCAGTTGTTATGGATGGGGTTGTAGGAGGAGTAAGCAATCACAGAGCCATAGCCCAAACCAAGAGCAAAGAAAACTTGAGTAGCAGCCTGACGCCATACCTGTACCTCCCCCCAGGTCTCTAACTGAGAGTGAGAGAGACAGAGACAGAGAAAGAGAATCAGCCACACACTGGCAGTTAAAAACACTTTCGTTTAATACTTTCTAGTTATGCCTTTATTTAGTTATTAGCCATTATAACTTCTTTATTTTAATTTTGAAAATAATCTGTCCTATTGTTTTACATTAACCTCCAAGGTAAGTTATAAAGATGGCAGTTTGCTGGTAATTTTCATAGTATATAGATCAAATACAGAGTTACAAATGAATAAACTTCATTTTGGAGTGAAATATTTTGAAATATTTGTTAATTTATTACAAAGTATTGCAATTACATGTTAAATTGTCAAATGACTTTTTAAACTTACTTTAGGGTAGAACATGTAGGTGATCCCTTCAATAGCTCCATCTAGCATCAGTCCTCGGATGAGAAAACAGAACAGGACAGCATATGGAAAAACAGAGGAGAAGTACATCACCTGGAAATAGAATATAAGTGAGAAAAAAAATGAGATAATTATTTTTAAAAAACTGAATGCTTCCTGTAAGCCTTACCGCTTCTTGTTATGTTACAATGTTGACACTAGATAATTCAAGAGCACAGCGTTCAGGACGATTTAGGCAAACCAGGTGCTAACATGAACAAATAAGTGTGTGTTGTAATTTACCTTGGCAGAGGACTTGATGCCCTTGATCATGGCGAGACAGACTATAGCCCAAGCAGCTAACAGGCAACCAGTTATGATGGGGTTAAACTGTCCAGATTGGTCAATAGAGTCCGAGATATCAAGAGCCTTACGGAACCAGAAATAAGAGGTAGGTGAGCTAGCAGCACACTCCTTCACTGAGAGAGAGAGAGAGAGAGAGAGAGGGAGAGAGAGAGAGAGAGACAGAAAGAGACAAAGAAACCAAGAGTGAGAGTAAGAGACAAAGAAATACAGAAAGAGAGAGAGTGAGAGACAGAGACAGAGGGAGAGTAAGAGAGAGGAACAGAATGAGGGCGAGAGATATAGAGACAGAAAGAGAGAGACAGAGACAAAAAGACAGAAAGAGAGAAAAACAGGGAAAAAGAGTAAGTGTGTGTGTGTGTGTGATAGAGAGAGAGAGAGAGAGAGAGAGAGAGAGAGAGAGAGAGAGGGGGGAGAGACAGTCAGAATAATTCCCCAAAAGTCTCCATTACTTGCTTCTGGGTTTGTCACTAGTGGTAACACATTGCGAACGAACACTTTTGCAACATCAGTCAACATCCATAATTCCACCAACAGTGTTTTCTCATCTCAACCAGTAGGGCTTTTTTTTTTTAACAGAAAAAATCTTATCAGGCTTTAATGCCTATCTCTGAAGCATATATGCATCAAAACATTTCCTTCTCTACCATGATGTACTTATAACACAGAAGATCATGCTCACTTTAACTTCAGTAATTCAAAAAAGGTTTGACTTTCTGTCCATTTGCTAAGGAATGTTAAGATATTATAAAGGGCACCTGGCTAACCAGCACCTGGCTAAATGTCAGCACTGTGAGGCACACTGAGATACGAAGGGTTGAATAAGAAAAAATGTCTACAATTAGTGTGATTAAATCACTTAGCTAAAAAAATGTTGCCTCTTTTTAATATTCTGACATTAAACCCTATTGGGTTGACACCTGCAAGTACTACTATATATAAAAAAGTAGCAGAGCGCTGATAAACGTGATGTTTCTTTTCTTGTTACATTTTGTATTTTTATAGTTGCTTGGTGTAAAAATCTCATGAATTAAATATCAACAGTAAATATATTGGGTGAAATAACAGTAATCCATACATGAATTACATGTATAAAACACATGGATTTACCTGTCTGGTTGCTGCTTAGTTCTATAGGGCACTGTTGCCATGGTAACGGGTACTGGAAGGAGTTTCCCAAATAAAAGAGAGACCACGCGATGATCACATTATAGTACAGAGCCACAAAGAAACAGACCTGTGAGAAAGAAAGAGAAAGAGAGAGGGAGAGAGAGAGAGAGAGAGAGAGGGAGAGGGAGAGAGACAGAGAGTATTAAAAGGTGAGATGATGTTTCAGTGGCCATCAGAACATGGGTGTTAAGCTGAGACCTCTAGAGAGACAGAGAGAGAGAGAGAGAGAGAGAGAGAGCACAGGTCAGGTTCATATAACAGTATACTGAAGTGTTTAGAGAGAGTGAGTTTCTATTATATAATAAGTGAGCAATAATACACCAGAACTTTTTCACCACCCCCCTCCTCCACACTGTGAGTCTGGCTGTCAACTTTAGAAACACTGCTCTTAAATTACTGCACATGACCTCATCACACAGAAACTCACCCTCACACACACTCATGCACACGTGCGACACTTTTTAATGTGTAAGAGCAGTTACCTACACCACTGATAATATTGCTCTGTCTAATTTTAGTAAGCACTGCTGTCTCATCCTGACCTAATGCTCATGCCCTGTGATAAACCCTCATTCTAGTACTGCAAAACTGCCAACTCCTGAAAATCTACTGCAGCCCATGTACAGCATATACAAAATATACAGCAAGCCTATCTATACCAACCATGTACTGTAAAGAAATATTAAACACAAACAAGTATTCCGTTTGAAGACCATATATTTGGTCTTCAAATATTGTGAGGCTATATGTATATAAACATGATAGCACTTTTTATTTTATTAGATTATATGAAAAAAAAATACACAAATAAATCTTGTAGTGTAACATAAGTTTTAAACTTAGTGTTCGGCACAGAACCCCGGAAATCCAGCACAAGCATGCCAGAGCTAACACACAAGCAGTTCATACTGTATCTCCTTTTTGTTAGTACTGAGCAACATTATACAGCAACTAAACTAGTATAGTGGAACACTATAGTCTAGATAGTAGCATAGAATATGAACCACTGCTGAATATCATATATAATGTCATAGTACTGAAGCAACATCCTGTTTTATATTTACTAAATTAAGTAAATTCAGCTGAAATTGTATGTTGTATTTGTTAACTAATGAAAAACAGACCCTCACTGTGAACTACACACAGATCACATACTGCACACTCTATGTGAGTGTGTGTGTGTGTGTGTGTGTGTATGTGTGCTACCATGCAGCTGGAGTAGCCGATGCCGGCAAGCCGTGGTGAGATGTGCTTCCATACTCCAATGCTGCCCTGCCTGATACTCTGACCCGCAGCCAACTCCATAAAGAATAGAGGAACTCCCACCACCAGCAACAACATCACATACAACACCATGAATGCCCCTGCAGAGAGAGAGAGAGAGATGAATAATATATAATATGAATATGAATAATATGAAAGAGAAAACATGAGTATTAAAATTATACTGTTTTTTGTCATTTAACAACAATGAATTACTTTGTCTTCTATTTCATGCATTACATTTTACCAGATTTAACAGATTTCTACTTATCCACTTATTTCCTTTATAACACGGAAGGAATATGTAACAGTGCACGTTTGACATCCTATTAACTAAATGTGTGGTGATGCAGATTCAATTTCACTCTCCTTTAGCTTTAAATGCTTTCACGTTGACCGTTTCATCCCACTAGCTACCGCTTAATAGCTTTTAAATATTTAACAAACATCTGGTCATTCACATTTGGGCTATGTCAAGTGGTTTTCAATAGGTCAGTAGTGAAGAATAAAGACATTTTTTATATATCTTTATAGTTTTTGAAATATGGAGCCTGTGCACGCCTATAGAAACACACACATACAGACACACACTAGTACCTCCTCCGTTTTGGTGGCAGAGATAAGGGAATCTCCATACATTCCCCAGGCCCACGCTGAAGCCAACCTGGGCAAGAACATATTGTAATTTACTGTCCCACGCAGGACGCTGCTCCCCGTCCCCTGCCCCATCAGACTCCTCTATTGACACCAAAGCCAGGGCTGAGTGGCTCTCCTCCAAAACATGGCCATTGCTGTCATCCGGCAATGGGGGCTTCTCCATCTAGAATGAAGACAGGACTTCAGTAAGTTAATGGAGACAAATGGGCTTCATTGGTCATATGTGACATGACAGAGCAAATACAAAGCAGAACAAATTTGGATTGCATGCACATTATGAGACCATCATTTGTGGATGCGTCTCTGATGATGCGTCTATGTGACATTTGAGAACTGACAAATGATGTGTTTCATTGCTTCTCTTCAGAATTAGTCATAAAACACGTTGACTTTGTCTACAGTCTGATTATACAGGCAACAATTAATAAATCGGTTCTCTCAAAGCACTTTCTTCTGCTGAGGAAAGAAAATATGGTCATTCTACAGCCACCTGGCTCTAACCTATATGCAACATACTTTTTCCATTTTTAAAGCAAGTCTATTTGAACTTTCTAAACTGCTCGACACAGTCTGAGGCAAGTGTATGGAGATTTAGGATACGATTTGCTGTGTCTCCATTACTTGATAGCTTTATTCTCCTTGTAGCTCTAGCACAAAATCTTGGACACCAAACCTGTCCTGGCTGATCAACTGTGTTTGCAGTGAGGGGACAATTGTGTTAACTTGATTTTTGACTAAACCATCACTTTAAAACAACTGTGAAACTGGTAACCATAGCCTCCCACCAAAATCCCATGTCCTTATGTTTTTTTTTTGTTTTGTTGTTTGCAAAACAGCACTGGTGAAAATATGGAGGGTGCGTGAGGTTACCAAACTACGTCTTGGTGCACACTCATGTCCTTGTGGGAATACGGTGATATTGTGAAGAGAAAATCTAATCAGACCAAAAATCCTTTTCAGATGTGTACACAGCAAAGCGGAGGGGAGGCACAGTAGGAGAACATGTGATCTGTGTAGACTCTGTGTAGTGTATACGGATTATGTAAGGCGAAGTTGTGTGCGCGTACATGTGTGTGAAAATTCTCCGCTGGAAATTGCCGTGGAAGTGCCTCCTTGGACAAACACTCCGGCCGCAACGGGAGCGTAAAGCACCGCTGGGAAAAGACCATTAAAAAAGCATCTAAATCTTTCGTTTGGACTCTCATGTGTCATTTTCCATGCTTGCTCATCCTTCTCTCTGCAGATCTCACTCATATCTCTCTCTTCCCACATCCTTCTTTTTTTTGCCCCCTTCTATGCCCCTGAACCGCCCACTCCACTCTTAACCCAAGAAGGTCAGATGAATGGCTTTATTGTTCGCTTTACAGTACAGAAATTTGTTTGCTGCTGTCAGAACTTTCCCAAAGAATGAACTCCTTATTCCAAGTCATTTTGGATTTCTATTGGTCATTAAATTTCAGATAGTACTGGTAAATCATGTTAAAAAAAAAGAAAAAAGAAAAACAGAGATCAAGTTCCTCTGCAGCTGAGCTAAAGGTTAACACAATGGTTATCAAAACTAGAAAAGCCCTTATCAGAGTGTTTACCTGAGACAAGGCCAAAAGCTCTGTATGGGCAAAGCATTAGGCTTTAATGACCCAGGTCACTTTAAAGGGGCTTTACAATCTGTAGACCAAGACCATAATACCAGCATCTTTACAACATTATGTAGCCATTTGTATTGTAGAGCTATCTGGTAAGGTCACAATCTAATATTTTATCCAAACATTATGCATTCTGTCAATGCAACCAATGAGGAGTCATTTACTCCATACAATGAGAGCTCACTTATTGGTTTTACATACTATTTGCTGATGTTGCTTAACAAATGAGTTGAATGAGTAGTGTTGTTTAAAAGAAAAACAGTATTTTTTTCAAAAGGGTTCGTTTGGTCAATGTAACCATGCTGATTAACACTCAACTGATTAATGGATAGTACCATAAAAATGTCCCTAAATGATAGATCTACTTGAAACCTAATAAAAAAAGTTCAGCAGAATTGACTTATTTTGTGTGATTTCTTGAGTGCATATTACTCACATATGAACAGCTTCTTTGCTTGGTTGTAAGCAACAACTTAACCTGGCATCCATTAAATGTTTTGAGTGTCTATGGAAAGTTCTGTTTTTAATTAAAGTGAACTTTAATTAAATAACATTAACTTTTACACTTGATGTACAACATGATGTTTCTTTGTCTCTTTCAATTAGGATGAGCAGCTCAGAAAATGGATCGATGGAATTATTCTCCACAAAAACATTAAAAAAAGGGAGAAGAAATAACAAAACATGATGAAAAATAACTTCTGTTCATTTTATGTAATATTACTTCTAACCACAGCCATGTGCTGAGAGATGAAAATTCCACAGAAGCCATTACAGAAACATCTCCATCCTGAATGGGTTTCGCTCCACTTATACAGTGACCTCATTCTTACGCAGAGGGCTTTTGAGATGATTTGTTAGTGCTAAGTATTTATTCATTTGTGAGTCTTTTTGTAAACTAAACATTAAACGTACAGTATATGTGCTCCTCGATTGACCTCGCTTGGTTCCGTAAAGACTAGGGATGCACAGATTACAATTTTCTTGACCGATTACGATTTTTCCCCAGATAACAGAAAATTAGAGCTGCTGCATGTAGTCAATGACAACGACACAAAAAATGGGTTTCAACTTTTTTTAATGTAACGTGGTAGTTATTTTCCCTGTTTACTGGTTACTGTTATAATAGTGACATATGATAGTGGCAGCTCTACAGCAAATACAAACAAAAATCT
>JBBPDC010000028.1:6479622-6508606 GCA_037974485.1 Hemigrammopetersius urotaenia
ACAATTATTTGGTCATACATGGTTTGTAATTATACACCTGGCCAGTAGGTGGTGTCGTGTGCACATGAAGCTTCGAGAAATAAACCCTTTCTCGAACCATTTGGCTCAAGCGGTGCGATGCCTCATGAGGCTTCATCTCATGTCAAATATCAAAGAGGCATATAGCTGAACATCCCACCTCCGGGCAGACCATCATAACTTGGTGCACTTTCTACCCACCTGCCTGCCAGTGATGAAGAGACATGTGCAATGTCGAGCAAAGTTCTCATCAGGTGCTGAACATTATTATCTTGGTATTGCATTTTTATCTTACTATGATGTGCTACGTTGATGTTCTTAGTGGGAACTAAACCGTTATTATGAGTGATATCTTATGTGCAATGGTTTACCAAGTGGATCACTACTTGTGTTAATATTACTTGTATACAACTAATCTCTGCTAAGTGCCATAACATACTCCTCACTGCTATTGTCTTACTAGAAATTCACTCAACAGTACATTGCATGGTAAATCATTTTTAAAACTCAGAATAGCCTGTCAATAGCAATTTGTGGTATTATTTATTTATATGTATGACCTCACATATATTTTCCAAATAGTGGTCCAAACATTAATAATTTTTTTGTATGTGTGTGTATATGTTGCATTCATGAGAACATACTCTTACCACCCAGCCAGATCCGAGGTTAGAACAGTTTTTGGGCAAAGCTAGGAATTTGTCAGTTATTGAGCAATCTCTATAACCATAACTTTCGCTGTTTTCTCATTCTATTTCTCCATTTCCTTTTTCAGAGTCGAAGAGATGGTCAGTAGATGCCAGTAGACACAAAGTGACGTGGTTACAGAGTAGAGAATGATTTGATTGTAATTCGTGTGGTTTTATTTTGAATGGTGCGCAAGTTCATCCATCAACAGCACCTTCAATCACTGGTTATGCGACTCAGCTAATACGTGCTGTCAAATTTTTATTATAGACCTATGTTTATTTGTTTGAGTTCATTTTAAACCTTAACACCTTACTTACTTACTGTCTAGAAGTAAATCTGAGATCCTCTTGACTTTTACAATATTTGTAGGAAAATATCAACTTCATTTTCAAAGAAAATAGAGGTGTATTATAGGTCCTATTCCACAACCTGGAAGATAAAAAAAGAGGAGGTAAAATTGTACATTTTTATCAGGCTGTGTTTTTATTAGGCACTGTTTAGACTTAATGACCTCACTAATCTGATCCTAGGTTGTTACTTGGCTTTAAACCACTTGTGCTTCAAGATTTGGTGAAAATTAGGCCTCTTGTCTGGCTTGTACTAAAGGCATTGTCGAATCAGATTTCAGCATTCTGTGCAAATAATAATAATAACAATAATAACAATAATAATAATAATATACATTTTATTTATAGAGTGCTTTTAAAGGTACTCAAAGACACTTAATATAGATTGAAGATGAAATAAAACAGAAAACTTTACATTAAAAACACTTATATATAATCAAAACGTATAAACAAAATGTATTTAAAACTTACATAAGGAAACAACAAGACAAGTAAGAACAAATGCACGAAACAGATGAACAAAATGAAAGGTATGCGTGTGGTTTAAAGAAAGTGGTTAGAGGCTGTAAGCGTATTTGAAGAGATGGGTTTTGAGAACAGACTTGAAAGTTGCCAGGTCTGTACATTGTGTGATGGGTTGTGGTAGGGAGTTCCAGAGGGAAGGGGCGGCTACAGAGAAGGCTCGGTCACCCCAGGTTTGGTGCTTTGTTCTGATAGGTGGATGTTGAAAGTTGGCATCTGCGTAGTGAAGGTTACAAGGAGTGTGATGGTGGAGTAGTTGAGAAAGTTAGGAGAGGGCCTGGTTATGGAGAGCTTTGAAGGTAAGGTGGAGGATTTTGAACTGTATTCGATGGGTAAGCCAATGGAGGTTTTGGAGGTTGGGATATGATCTCGCAGTCAGGAGTGTGGGAGAAGTTGTACTACAGAAATCTGCATGTATTGTAATTTATTAAGTAATTTGGGGTGTAAACCATAAGGGATGCTGTTACTGTAGTTGAACCGGGGTGTGATGGAGACATGAATAAAGTTTCAGCAGCAGAGAAGGAAAGTGAAAGGTGGAGGTGAGCTATGTTTTTTTATTGGAAAAAAGCAGATTTGGTGATGTTCTCAATGTGAGTTGCGAGGAACAAATTGCTGTCAAAAGATCAGGATGGAGTGATCAAGAGAGAGGTGGAAGTTGTGTAATGGGATTGGATGTTATATGCTTTACCGGTGAATTTCAAAAACACTAGCATTAAAAACACACTATTATGAATTATTATGCCTCTTTAGCTATTTAACTTCATATTCCAATTTTTATTTTTGTATCTCTGCACTTCTTACATGGTGAGAGCTCATCAGGTCTATAATTTTCCAGGGTTCTCACATTTATCTTAGCATTGGATAGGCCATCCCTGAATTATATCAGTAAATCAGTGGTTTGCAGAGGACCGTTAAAGAGATACCCAGACACCATCCTGAAGAGTAGCACTCCTAGGAACCAAAATGTTAAAGGTTTGGCATGAAACGTGCCTGAGAACATCAAAGCGGGACGGAAATAAGGAGATCAGAGCACATGTCAGTTTTCTCTTGTTGGGGCCAGATATTCAGGACAGTTCCCTAAACTCAATCTTACCTGCAAAATCATCATACTTGGATTTCTTAATGCAGTCCCCTGCAGATATCAAATCTCCCTTCAGCAGATTCTTCAGCTTGCGGCACTGTTTTGCTGCCTCCACTACCTGGAGCATCAATGACCCGGGCTGTCTCTTTACTGACGCGACATCCATAGAGATCATGGAAGCTCTCCAAGTCTGTGAAAGGGTTAGGGAGCTCCAGAATGAGGATGTACCAGTCAGGTTCATCAAACCAGTCAATAAATTGGATGATGTTGCTACAGATGGGAGGCTGGCTCATCATCTTCATCAGAGCTACTTCCACAGGAACGGCTTTAGACTCAACAGGCTGCAGGAACATAAGTAGTGAGATGAGTTATTATCAGTGAAGAACAGAAACTAATAGGGTTGTTTAAGACCAGTGTTTCCCAAACTTTCTCTGCAGGGCCCTGCATTTTTCTAGATAGGAACATTATTGATCTGTGTTAGAAAAAACTTTAAAGGGGGATCATCTCAAGTCACACACTTTTCTGTGGCTGGTGTGTGTCACATAGGTAGGATGTAGCAAAAGGAAGGAATGTGCCCACAGCTTTTGCTCCTAGCGCTGGGTAATCCTTCTCCACTCCAATCCAAAATGCAGCCAGTGTTTTAGACTTAAACTGCTGTCTCATTGATTAATCTGAGGTGACATCAATGAACTGTTTCTCCTCTGCAGTGCTGAAATCCTCATGTGGTGTAGCACTGAAGGGGTCTCAGATCAAGTCTATTTTTTTGGGTTCCTGGGTTGGGAAATACTTCTGGAAAGGTGAGGTGGTCTTTCATGCATGGGATACTTGCGTTCTGACGCTTGTTGACCTCAGTGAATGTTTTCAGGTTCCCAAATGAGTCTATATTTTCCTCAGTAACTCGCTGTTCCCACATCTCCAGTTTTCTTGTGAATGATGTGATTTTATCTGCCAGATGTAAAAGGTGTGTGTTGGTGCCTTGCATCTGCAGATTTAGGTTATTGAGTTTCTGAAACGTGTCACTCAGGTATGCAACTTTCAGGAGGAATTTGTCATTTTTAAACTTAGTGGTAAGCTTGTCACCCTCTTCCTCCATGAAAGCGCTGACAGCCAATGGATTTTACAGAAATCACCTGGCTTATCTTCTCTTAGGGTTTGTTGTCTTCAAATGACGTCTTTAATTTGTCTGGCTTTAGACAGTCAGCAGCGAGTCTCTCCTCGTTACCCACCATTGTCATGAAACGAAGGGCCAGATAAGACTCATATTTTCTCTTATTTGCTTGGAGCTTGAACTTGCATCTGATGACGAGTAAGTCTCTGCTGGAGGTTTGGCTGGGTGTACAAACTTGTCTATGTTTTGATTGCAGTGCTCGAGTGGAGCGTAGGCCATTCCATTGGTCCGTCCCTTTGCAATACCCCTGCGCCGCCCAGTTTGAGGTTTTTTCTTTTAACGTTTCTTTTGTGTACAAGTCTTTGATTTGACTCGCTGCACGCTGTTAATGCTAACACGGCTAGCGGCAGTTTTTAAGCAATTTCCTCCAGAATCAATTTAAAATGAAATTCAAGTGTTCTGGGCGCATAATTGGGGCATATTTAGGGTTTACACTATAACAATAGTCATTTTTAGACATTTATTTTACCAAAACGCAACAATGTGGTTTTTCACTATACGCGGGTGATGTTGGAACGTATCCCCCGCGAAAATCAGATGTCATTCCTAAGAAAATACTCCAAAGGAGAACCTTTAAATCAATAAATAATTTAAATTAATGATACTGTGAGTAGCTTTTGACTCAAGCGTCACCTTTATGGTCTTTTTAAATTGGGAGAGAAATCTGTGCCCAGTCATTATGTAAGAATAAAATTCCTTGTCCTGTCAGTAAACTTTGCTTCTCTTTGTAGTTTCTATGTTTGACCAGTAGATGCCGGACTGTATCTCTGATAAAAAGTAACCAAAACAGGACAGATGCCCATAGAGATGGGTACACTCTGTACACTCACTGGGTCTGTTTCACCACCACACATGTAAATGACTGATCAACATCACAGTCTCACAGCATGGAGATTAAATGAGAATGTACAGAAGTGTGGTGAAGTACGATACTTTGGAATTATGTGGAATTCTGCATGACATTGTACTTAATGCAAAAAAAACAATCCGATATTTGTACTGCTGCGATGTAAAGTTTGTTTTTGTATGTGTGATAGTGAAGAGAATTTCTGGCTAAAATAAAACATAACCATTTTCACATTTGTTGCAGATATACTTACTCACCTCATAGCACTGCCACAGTAGTCCTTGGCGTAAGATTTTCTTGTTTAAAGACCAGGGGCAAAAACCTTTTAGATGATGTATCTTGATGTGGAAGGAACTCTTGAAAAATTCTAGCAAATTAGATTTTTTTGCCCACCAGCTGCTTAATGCCAAAGGAAGCCTGAAGGATTCCCAGTGGTTGAGTGATGTATTTGTGCAATGTATACTGGGTATTACAGTGAATCCACACATAGCACATCTGCACATCTTCAATCTCACTCTCCCTGGGGCACCGTATTTGAGAGGCGTTCTCCCCAAAACAAGGACTGGGGGTACAAATCTTGACTACAAATTCATACATTAATATTTCTGGGTCTAAAACACTCTCGATTGTGGTGTTGTACTGCAGAATACTGAATAAAACAGTAAATAACATAATAAATGCTAGTTTTAGGCCACATTTTAGGAGTTTAAATATAGGCATAGGATAATTTGGCTAAGACAAATACGCTGTAAAGATGGGAGTATAAGTGTGTGTGTGTGTGTGTGTGTGTGTGTGTGTGTGTGTGTGTGTATGTTTAAACTTGTATGATATCTATCCACAGGTACAGAGTTTTCTTTGAGATAGCTTCCAAGTATATATATCTACATTGTGCAGACTATTATTTTCCTGCACACACAGAAAAGGACATTACTGACGGCACTAAATATCCTGTGCAAACACATTGTACTGCCTTTTAAAACCAATGAAAGGACGCAGAAGCTTTCAGAACAGTTCTCCAGCGTAATTCCCTGTACCAATTATACTGACAGGATCTGGATATCCTTATCATGCAAGAACAGGCCATACCCAATCTCATCCCACTGCACAAGTTCTAATATTGTAGTTTGTCTGCTCTGTAGTCTCAGTCAAAGCAGTTTGTGTTGTATTTCAGGCGTGTGTAGGTGTGTGAGAGAGAAAGCGAGCAAACAGCAGGTGTATGTGCTTCTTGATTAAATTCCTGATGGCTGCTTTGTGAGTAATGAGTAATGAATTATTCATGTCGCTTTGAAGCAATGATCTCTTCATTATGGGGAGTTTAGACAACATTGATTAAATTCAGAGATGACAATCCCAAAGTGTATGTCTCTCTCTCTCTCTCTCTCTCTCTCTCTTCCTCTCTCTTTACCTCTTTCTCTCTCTGTCTCTTTTCTCTCTCACCCTCTTCTGTCCATCCTCTTCGATTCTTCTGTCAGGGCATTTGCGTCACCATGGAAACGAATTTAGATATCTGTACATGTCACTCACCGGCTATCTCTCCATCAGGCCTTTCTTTTTTTTATTTCCCCTCCAGTTTTGACTTCTCTATCTTTATCCCTGTTTCATACCCTACAGTTCAAACAGGCACATCATGGGCAGAACTGGAAATAATAATGAAGCTGAAGATGTTTTGTTATGTAGTTCTCTAAACATGGTTGCAAATGACAGACAGCTAATTAAACTGTCTGTGCCGAGTGTCGTCTGGCTGGGGGGAAAATGCAGGAACTATAATCATGGATGGAGGAGCGAAAACAGAGCTCTACGATTAGCAGGAGTCATGTCTGTCTCCAGGTCTACTGAGTCAATCAGTTCAAGTCATCTACGATTTCAGCTCTCTGCTTGCCACAGTCTTTTATGTAAGTGGTCTGTACCTGCTCGGTGCTTTTGTACTTCTCACCTCAATTTAGTCTAGCCAGAGGCACATGGCTCAGTACAAGAGAGAGAGGCTCTGCAGCCAATACACTCCTCCACAGTATTAAGGGCACTGTGCTTAAGAAGTGAGAAGATGGATGGATATTGCTTTTATTAAACACAACTTGGGCCTAGGGCTGAGAGGTATACCAGAGTAAAAACAGAACATTGCACTGGTGTCTTCTAAGGATGTGGACTTTGGGATGAGCTGGAACGGAGATTTTGTCCCAGGTCTTCTTGTCCAACATTAGTGCCTGACCTCATAAAAGCTCTACAGAATACATGGGCACAAATTCCACACAGAAACACCTGAAAACCTTCCAAGAATAGTGCAAACTGTTATAGGGGCAAAGTCATATAAAAATCTATGTATTAGAATGCAATGTCATTAATGTCCCTATTGGTGTAATGGTCAGGTGTCCCAATATATTTGTCCATATAGTGTAGCAGACGTCATGACTGTGGTTCCATGTAGCCCTTCTAACTCTAATGACATGGCTAAGAGGCTTAGAACAGAATTAGAAAATAAACATTCAGGACATGAAGGATGTTCTAATGATTTTTTCATTTTTCTTTTTGCGTATTGTACAAGGCTGTATTGAGACAGTACTGTAAGTGCAGCACCATATTTAAGTTGGAATGAAACGCTTTGCCTATGTCACAGTAAATGAACCAGACTGGGAAGAGTGTAACACAACTGTATCTGATGTCTCATCGGCTCTGCTAGGAAATCGACATCGTTCCCATGTGTGGAGCTTGAAGGGTAGATTACCCTGCAGGACAAAATAGGAATGCAAATCTGAGGGGGCACAATTTTTTTAAAATTCCAAACTATGCATACCTTACTTGAATAACCTGTTTTAACTGTTAATGATATATTTAAAAAGGACAGTTACATCATCTATATTATTTGTTTTTAACGTTTTGCTTGTGTTAACATTAGAAAGAGTAGAAAAGCAGTGAAAAGTAATGAGTGTTACGTTTAAGGAGTAATTCTTGGGAAAACATTTTAAAGTAAACTTCCCAACACTGTGTATAGTACATATAATCCATCATTAACATTTTGTCTTTCTGTTCTCTCGCTCTCGCTCTCTCAAGTTTAGTTAAGTAAACTCTGATGAATACAATGTTCTTGCAGAAATTGCAGAGCACTTAAATAGAAAAAGAATAAACTGGCCCACGTTTGGGCAGACAGTATAAATTCAACTTCATATTATTGTGATTTCCACCATCCTTAAGATAACTATATGATGTACACAAAACATTTTGTGTTTTCATCAATAATGGGATGTCACACCTAAACCCTTGAAAAATTGGGACATTAATTGTTTTTATTAACAATGAATTTCAAATTAACACATTCATTTTTAAGTCAAACTGACTTTGTTTAAGTAAAGTGTCACATAAATTCTGAAGTTTAGGATCCAAAGTTAATAATTCTATATAATATTGACAAGAATTTAACCACTTTGTTTATCTTTTAAAAGTTTATCTTTTTATTTTAAAGTGTTCCATTATTTTTACACTGAAGTACTCTTTGAATGTGTGTGTATGCGTGTGTGTTGAAAAGAGAACAAAAATCAGATGGGACATTCAGACTCTGTGACAGTAAACATATTATATAATCATCAGTGAGCACGTGCATTCGCACACGCACAGACACACACACACACACACACACACACACACACACACACACACACACACACACACAGATGTTAAGAGTCATAAAGAACACCTGTTTCCCCGTGTATGATTTCTTTCCATATCTCATATCTCTTTCTCCGTCTCTTACACACACACATAAAGACACACACATACACACACACACACACACACACACACAGAGTGACCACGATTCTCAAGCCGATCATGTTTTCCTCTTTAATTTCAGACCTTGGTTTGCATCCAGTGTATTTGCAGATGGCTCTCAATATACAAACGTATATTGATATTACACAACTCAAAGTCTGAAGGAAGACCTCTATGACTGACATTTCAGGGGAAAAAAATGAAAAAGTAAAAATCTTCCATGGGACAAAATACTTTACATGCATGTAATGAGTGATGAGCTTAATGCAAATAAAGTTTCTTTCATTGCCTTTGAAACTAAGGAATCTATGTGTGTATGGAATTAATCTGTCATGTACAAACACAGAATTAAAGATACACTATTTAGATCTATTTTTACCAAACATTATTTTGATTTGCAGAACTAAAGGAGTTCTCCAAGGTTTTTCAATCTGTTGCATCTGTAGCACATAGTCATTTACATGAATGTGTATGTTTAAAAGAACGAATGATGACTTGAAATATGTTGTTACTTAAGCACCTACCCATTGGCTTCTATTGTAAATGTTTTTAAAATAAGTTTCTTGCATTCTGTTACTATATATAGGGAAATACATTTTGTGAGTAACTCCATGCTACAGATGTGATGAAATCTGGTTGAAAAAACACTGGAGTTTTCCTTTAAGTAATAGAAAATAGGACAGAAATAGGAAGAGACACATTTTATCCAGCCAGTGGACTTACTTTGTATAAGTCTCAGTATGATAGAATAAAGTATGAGCCTCAGACTGGTTGAGCCACACACAGAATGAATTCATTTATACTTATCTTCTTCCTCCAGGAACCTCATATCTCCGTGTTTACTTATTATATGCATATTATAAGAATATGTATGGCATGATCATCCCTAAGAGCGTATTACGTTTAATCACTTTTTGTACCTCTTTTAAACGCGCCTTTTCGAAGTTTCAGGCTTTCTGCCAGGGCGATTGTCTCTGCAGCAAGTTGTTCAGTTGCATTTGCTATGGGGCTTGTTTCATGTGCTTTACACCTGGTAATGCTCTTTTAACACCTGTCTCAGTGCTAAGAAGTATTCCACAGAACTGGGTCATATGTCTTTAAGAGACACAGAGAAACCAAGTGGGAAAATGTACAAATAATTACATTTCTAATATCCTTATGTAACCTTTATCTGTTCCCAGCTCTGTTTAGATTCTATTTTTTCACCTAACAGGAGCATGTGCATAGCAGAAGTGGGACTAGACACAGATTAAAGTATATCTAGCGTCTACGTGCACTGGTCTCAGTATAATAACCTCAAACTGTACAAACGTCTATCCGAATATACAAAGACCATCTGTGAATATTGCTTTGACTCATCTCCTTTGGCTAAGAAATTGGGTAACCATCCGTTTTGGCCATTTTCCACCCTTATTAACTTCACCTTATGACTTGGAAGTGCACAGCACCTAATATACATAAATGACCACTCAAGGAATAAGAAGAAGAAGGGAAATTTCCAGTAGTAAATACCATAGACTAGGCTAGCCATGGCGAACTAATTTGCTAGCTATGTAATCTAACAAACAGTGTATTGAAAAGGCTGAACACAATGTAATTGTAATTGTTTTATCTGATTTAATCTCCAAGTGTAGAATCATTGGCCCTCTTTTATTGTTGTTGTTGCTAGCTGTGTGTGTGCCATATTAATTATCAAGCTAAAGTACTTTTCAAACAGGATTAGTTTCAGTGTTTAGTGAGGAAGAGTGTAATGTAATTTTGTATGTCATAGCATAGATCAGATTATTTTGCATTCAATTTTTACATTCACTTCACTCTAAAACACCAAAAAGTTTGTCAGTTTTATTTCCCCTAACCTTCTACCTTACTGTTTCAGGTAAATGCAGTGGAGCAGTGTTATTAGCTTTGGGTCTTTTTTCTGACAATTTATATGATTTAATGTTCTGCTTCGTGCATCTGAACTGGCAGATGCAAATTGGCAAATTCCAGTTGAAAGAAAAAAAGGATGAGACAAGAAATGCTGGCAAAAATCACATAGTCTCACCTCCCCATTTAAAACTAATCCTGTCTGAAATGTACACAAACATACTTCACAAATAAACAGCAACAATCACATATAAGATATATAATTAGTTTATAATTTATAGCTCTGAAATTTTAGGTATTTTAAAGCATTTATTGCTCTGAATTATTATAAGCAAGTTTCTGTACAATTTATTTGGAATTTGATAAGGAAACAGTGTCAGCTCACAATGATTCCTGGGTAATTTTGCTGCAAACACTTGCCCCCTTCAAGGGGTCGTCTGACAAACTTCACTTGAGCTAATACAGTAATGAATCTCTTATGATACCTTTGGGGATTTCCCCAAGTGCAAAATGGTGAGGCCAGTATACCAAGGGCATGTTAACAACTAGTCATTTACTGGCAGCAACATAAATGAATAAATAAAAGGAAGACTTTATGAGGTGGTTTCATAAATAGATTACTTGATTTTTGCCTGTCGAGGATTCTGTAGTTGAATATGAGAGGGTCTGGTGAAAGTCTTTCTTTCCTTTCATCTCTACTGGGAAACGAGGCTGACCGTAATCTATCTCCACGAAACGTTTAATTTATTAAAATTATCTTACATAATGCCTTTTATTTAATCAGGCACACTCGTTTTCTCCCACCGTGCCAAGAGATGGATGGGGTGAGTGGGTGAAAACGCTCTCCTCATTTATTCCTCCTTTGTCTCACTCTCTCCCTCTAACACCTCCCGCCTTCCATGGTCTTTGTCTGTTTTTTTTTTTTTTTTTAACAAGAATGAGGTACCCAGGAGATTATTAAGCCTCGTAATAATAGCTCCAATAGTTTGGACTTTGGTGTGGTGGGAGGCTGTTGTGCATGATTTTAGCTTTGATTGTATTTGAAAAATCTGTAGGTGATTACCTACACTCATTGGTTTCCTAAGAATTTTAAATCTTTAAACCCTTATCTTTATAGTAATCCTGGTTTGCAGCATAATATCTACCTGCTGCATGTCCAACAAATGGTCAGTGAAAAAAAAACAGTATTGACTTGAATCACACTTATAATAGAGGTCATGGACAGGTGTGTCTATTGTAAAGTTTTTCTGTTCTTCTGTAAGGACAAGGAAAACCTAAACCTAAGACCCAATGATGGTTCTTTTATGGCATCCCTCCAGAGAACCCCTCTGGTTTCTTTATACAGGAAAGGTTAGGCAGCTTTGACTCACATGTTTTGCATGTTTTAAATATTGCACAGCCCTTCAGCCTAATGTCTTTGGTGATACATTCAAATGCTCCCCCATTGCTTGGGGTTAACCTTGAGCAGTAGCCATAGGATGAGCTTTAAGCATTTGATCATCACCCTTGCCACTCAAAAGTGTATTAGCACTTAGTATTGCAAAACGCCCTTTAACATTAACAAGCCTTTAAACAATGAGGTCTGCCTAGTGTATCAAAGGCCTATTAAATATCTGTCCCGATACATGAGTCATGATATGCAACAATGGGGATAATTATAACCAAGACTGAATTAGTTTTCAATTTCAGGAGCACATTTTTTGTTTCCCTGCTGCTTTTAAAGTAGTCCGATTGTGTCATACGTTGCTAGTAGATCTTCTATTTGTTCAATAAATAGAGCACTGCAAAAACGTTCTTTGTAATTCAACAGATATAAAGTTCAGACATAGCATGTGTGTTGTAACACAGTTTGGGAGCTTTTATCCAGACCTAGTTAGAGGCAACCTAAATTCAACATCATTTTTCTCTGAGCTTCGTCTGTGCTTGGGTCGTAAATGTTCTGCTGTGCAAGAGAAAGCATCCTGAGCATGAATGATAGTGTGTTATGAGTGTGTGTGCTGTTGGCTGTGTCCTTTTTATGGTAGGTAAATAGCCACTGTGTTTCTGGAAAAATATGGAAAAAAATAATTACTGATTTAAAAGAAAGTGAGTCTTTTGCACACACACAGGCACACACATTAATCTACACACTTTCGAATATAGGATACTTAGTTGCCTAACTAGGTGCTAACCTGGATGCCATCACTGTAAATGTAGGTGCCCTCGTAATGGTATGTGTGCTGTTGTTGACCCTAATAAAATGAGCTGTGTCTAGAGACTCCTTACAACTCAGAACTGATCTATATGCTATGACATTAAACAAACAAAAATAGCTTAGTGTATTTTCACTATGTGCTAAAGTCAGCTAGTAAACAGGCTAAGATGTAGAGACATGTAATGGCTTATATTTATTGCTGCAGGAAACTCCAAAGTGGATGTTGATTATTAGTTTGTAGATGAGTGCTTATCTTTAGAGTGATTCTACCAAAGCAAGAGTATATAGTTTAAAAGAAAATGTTAGACCAGGTTTGGCACCCAGGTTAGCTCAATATTGCATTATGATATTACTTAAAGCTATCACTTCAAACTACAGTATGAAACAAATTATTCTATTTCAAGTTTTCCTACAGGAAGGCCGTCCAGTCACAAGAGTTATGAACATAGCTTGCCTGCCCTCGACTACAGCATGGCACTATATCAGCGGGCTCAAACGTTCATATGGCACTTTCTTAGCTGTGCGTCTTTCGATCAAAGCCAAAACTAAAGGAACAGGCTGGATCTACGATAAAACAAAGTCTTTAGATACGAAGGTCAAGGGCGTCTGAAATCATATCTCTGACTCTCTATGGTATGGCCTCTGGTCAACGTTCAGGTTGGTGGATAGGGTTTCCAACTCAGCTCCCCTGTCCCCCTTCCCATCTTCTTGCTCTTCTTCATCCCTGCTAATGAAGGCCAGCTCATTCTCATAGCAAAAGTTAGCACTGGACTGCAAAGACTTGCTCTCCTCAATGTCTTTGGCGCTGCAGGTTGGTGTGGAGGGCACCTCGTAGGTCTTGTGGAAGTGCGTGAAGTCAACTTTATAGTGGCTCTTCTCTTCAAACACCACTGGCTCAAAGCGATGGCCCCATAAGATTTCACTGGACAGATAAGAACTGCGCACCTGAGCCGTCATTGCAGTGGCTTCAACCATGCCCTCTAGGATCACCACAATCTCAAAATCCGTATTGTCCAGGTCCTGCTTGCTGATTCCAAAGAGTGGGCTTTCCTCGTTGATCTCATGGATGATGGTCAGGGGTGAGACAAGGAAAATACGGTCCAGGCCTTGGTCATACCCTACATTGATGTCGATCTGGTCAAGTGGGATGTATTCCCCCTCTTCTGTCACCCTTGGCTTTATCAACTGTGCCCTCACATGGGCCTCCACAATGTGGCTTTTCCGCAAGTTCCCCACTCGCCACATCAGGCTTAGCTTGCCATCCCGCATGGCGATCACAGCATTGTGGGAGAACAGCAAGGTCTCTGCACGCTTCTTGGGTCGCGCCATTTTGGCCATGATGGCACCAATCATGAAGGCGTCAATGATGCAGCCTACAATGGACTGCACAACCACCATGAAGACGGCCATCGGGCACTCTTCCGTCACACAGCGGAACCCGTAGCCAATCGTGGTCTGTGTCTCAACCGAAAACAAGAAAGCTGCCACAAAGCTATTGACCTGCATGACACAGGGCGTGAAGTTGTCTTCTGAGTTTCTGTCCATGTCACCATGCATGAGGGCTATTACCCAGAAAGCAAAGCCAAACACCAGCCAAGACACGATGAACGCAAGTGAGAAGAGCACGAACATCCAGCGCCAACGAATGTCCACGCAAGTGGTGAAGATGTCAGCCATGTAGCGCTGCGACTGCTCTTGCATGTGTGCAAAGCTGACGTTGCACTGGCCAGTCTTATTGACAAAACGGGTGAGTGCCTTCCGTCGCGTCTGGATTTTGCCATTTCCGAAGCCATTGCCGAGGGCGGGCATGTTGCCGTGGCGATGCACGTCCTCCTCCGACGATGACACAACACTATACCGGTGGGACTTGCCCACACTCATGCCACTGTGTTCCTCCAGGACAAACCAATGGATGAAATTCCAGGCCTCCCTAGCTTGTCACCAATCACTGCACAGGACACAGGGATCTGAAACACAGTGAATGATAAGGTCAGTTCTCCGACATCTCATAAATATTTTTATGAATATTTTACTCCTTATATTTTAGCAAAGTGCTTGAAGTCATTTTAAGAATGACATTTAGCAGGTCAGCTATAGATTCTTTGAGTCACTGAAGGTATGTATGTTAGTCTAGATAAGGGCTTAATCAAACTCAAACAAAAATAAAACCTCCCCTTTTGATGAATCGTCAGTGACTAATGGGCCTTTTTCTCATGGACACTGTTTATTTTATATTCTCCTGCTGGCCCCTCTTAGTCCTTAAGACGCAACCATTTATAGCTATTTAGCACCACATCATAACTTCCTGTGTTTCCTGTTTCCTTTACATCAATAGCAAAAAAAAAAGAATACTGTAGTAAATAAGTTAATAATAATTACTGTAGTAAACATGCTAAATTCACAAATATGCCAGTTTCTTTAGATTTTAGACTTTTTAGTGCCTGTAAAACATTTTCATATCCTGGAAAACAATAGTACCACGTTGCCACCTCCAGTATGCATTACTTTGTGCTACCCTAACTCGGTGATATTCATTATCGTTTATTTAATAATTACCAAGCTGAAATATTAGGCTGCAAGTTTAGCTTAAGTTCATCTGATTTTAACTTCACTTGATTTCTTCCACCTTTTCCTGTTGTTCAGGAAAAGTGCATCCTGATTTAATGTTATAACAAAAAAGGAAAGGTAGCTTAAAAGGCACGTTTCAATGATGTAATGGTGCAAGAGATGGCCAAAAACACATAATTCCTCACACTTAAACTTGCTAGATATTTTATTTTTAGGTTAAACTATTCATGGATAATGTTGCCAACACAAAGTGATGCTATATATATATATATATATATATATATATATAGATGAAGACAGATTTAGTGAAGTGTTAGTGATGTGTTACACTTCTGCTCTGGGATCGTTAGAATAAGTGTTACTCTGTGTGCATGAGTTAGTGTGTGTGTGTGCGTGTGTGTCATCATGGCAGCAGATGTAGCTAATTAAAGTAATTTCACACTTTTCCTGCGAAACTCACTTCCACACCTCACTTCAGTGGAGCAGCACACAGAACTATCTGTGCTGGTGGAAATGAGGATTAAACTACAGCTCATGACCATCATCATCATCATGATCCTCAATACCTTTTTTATATGGTTGCTATAAATCGAATGCTCTCAGTGCTGTGTCACTTCCTTGAGAGCCCCTGAAATTGGGAACCACTTGTGGGGTCCAGAGTTAGGCGTCCAGACACAGCCTGACTCAAGTGATCTGTCTTTCTAATAATAGATGCCTGTCTCACTGAGGCTAGTGCGCACACACACACAAATTTGCTTCCAAGGATCTGTGCTCTAAGACATACTGTACTCCCACAGAGGCATCAGGACCTTCGCATGCATGCACGCACATACACACATACACACACACACACACACACACACACACACACACACATACTCGCACATAGATACACACACACACACACTTGAGGAGCAGGTAGTAATAGGTGCTTCTAAATCAGTGAGTGTGAATAGCTGAGAGGCTTCAGATCAGTTGAAAGTGATAATGAGGAAAACACACCATATCATTTTCTTCATGCACACGGACATGCATGCATGTGCACATACACACTGCTTCGTCTTTACAGTGCTCAGGAATAAAAGAATTAGATGAAGAAATGGAGGGATATAGAGGTTACCATGGAAACCTGTCTGGTAGAGGTTGTGTGTGTGCGCGTGAGTGTTTGAGGAGTGACTGCGGCGGTATTTTAGTCATCCTCCAGGTGGCCAATCACTCAGAAAGATAGGGGAGAGAGAGAGGGAGAGAGGGAGATTTGGTGTATAATAGAGGTTGTTGGAGAGAGAGACTTTTTTGTTACCAGAAAGAGAAACACCTGTAACTGCAATGGAACTGCTGCAGTCCAGGTAGTGACCCTGATTGGCCTGATAAGACAGCCAAATTTCTCTCTCTCTCTCTCTCTCTCTCTCTCTCTCTCTCTCTCTCTCTCTCTCTCTCACGCTCTTTGTCTCTCATTCTGAAACCCACACACAGAGCACGCTTTTTCCACCCTTTCTGATTCACACTGTAGTATGAGTTGGCCTTTCTTATAAGGACTCATATTTTACATTTGACTTCTCTTATTTGACTCCCTCCTTTCTGTAGAAAGTTCACATATTGTGGTAAACTTGTGTCTCCACAATAATACAAAATAATTCTTACAGAAGAATGAATTTTTTTATAGAAGATAATGCTAAACTTTTTTTCTGGGTGTTTTTAGAGCATTTCTATAGGCCTGCTCATTTTAAAAATTAACAGGCTGGTGAAGAAGTGAAGAAACAAGGCACAGTGGAACAGCAGCGTTATGCCACTTGTGACCTTTTTCCAATCACTCTTTAGCCTTCAGAGTTAATCAGGCTGTTTTTGTTACTGTCCCTTTAAGACCTAAGTATGTAAATGAGCTATGTTCTAATTCACTGCCCTGTTTTTGCCTCATTTAAACGCAGCCCAGTGTTTACATATGACATCAAACTTTTGCCGCAAACAAATCCAATGCAATTATATACCACTTTCTTTCTTCATGCCATTTGTCAAATTGTTGAGAGCTCTAGAAGCCTTGAAGGATTAAGCAATTTTGCCAGCTTGCTAAGACACTTATGAATCCAAATCCTGACAATGATATTTACCTTGCCCTTCAGACTCAGTGGTTCCGATTCAATCACTTAGGCCGGCATACATTAGATGAATGAGATTTATTAGGGGGAGAAGAGATGATTTGAATCAAAGTTATTAGAAAGACTTTCCGGCATCCTAATCAGGCTCCTGTGAACTAAGCAGCTGAGATCTCCGGTCAAATTGAGATTTGATCGGTCCAGTGCATGAGGACAAGCTTATGCAACAGCTTCTAGAGAAGCAAGTGGAACTTTGGATTTCAGAGCTCAGACATATATATACCCAGACACACCGAGTTGTAAGAAATGAAATGAAATCAGTTCAGTTGGGCTATCCATGTGTGACCCACAAATGTATTATTTTGTAGCAACTGTTGCCAATTTGGGAAAAATCCCATTTATCCTAATGAGAACATAATTTTCCATTTGTCCCACATAGCGCTAAGTTTCCAGTTTAAAATGCTGTGCTGAAAAGCTGGCAAGCACATGCACACACAACATTTTAACATTTTAAAACAAGAAATAGCTATGAGAGACAGAATAAAACTGTAATGGTGTATTGTGCTCTATTTTGTAGTTGTTATGAGTGTCCGTGTTTATGGTAACGGAAGCCTTAGTGAAACTTTGTAAATCCAAGGCTTAAAAGACTAAATTAATTTTGAAGATAGATCTAACCATGACAGTGGAACAGACAAAAATATGTTGTAACTTGTTGAAATTTGTTGTAGTGACATCTTATGTGTGATTTGTTTGAAACTGGGTAAATATCAAGTATATGACATTATGAATGATGAACTTTTCATTAAGATCAACTGTTGACAGTTTGGTATGAGTCCAGAGAATATGGCAGTGATGCAGTGTGTCAAGTTTTTGGAAGGTTGAAACTGTGACATTTTGTGACATAAAGGTACAAAATATTGGCCAGTGAAACACTAATTTTGGAGAAACGGTTGTCAAGCTTTTGGCCACAAAGTATTTTTAGTTACCCTGCCTCAAGGGGCAATAGCATGAAGGAATCTGCCAGCATAGAGGCACAAATGTCTTATTTTTCAGCCATGTGGGACTACAAACATGGCAAGTTTAATTTGGATTGGTAAGATTTAAGTAAACGACATTGTCAACCAAATACCGTTGAACAAAAAAAGCAAAAAATGTAACCAACACTCCATGACCTTGTAGCAGCAGTCATCATAACACACTCTAAAATGAGGTATTTCTAAACCTTTTTATAGGGACTTTTTTCTATTAGGTTGACTTTCTAGAATTGTTAACATTCTAGAAAGTCAACCAAATAAACTTAATTCAACAAATGTGGTCAATTTGTAATAATTCTTTCAAATTCTGTTTAATTAGTATACATTGTTAGGACAATTTGGATTTAGTCCATTTGTGTTCCAATCAAACTGTAGAATACACATGTAGGTGGAACCAGGATATTTAAACTAAAACAGGCTTTTTTAAATACAGCTGTTGACAGTGTTTACAGACGCTTAGTGAGCAAACTGAGGACCACAGAGGGTCGAAAAATTCACAAAGAATGAGACAGAAACCAAGGAACCAAGACTCTTTAAAGAAAAGCCATCCTCCTTTGGACTGCCCAAGACAGTGGAGCTATAACACAAGTAGTTCTTATTTAAGTGCAGTGTTTGAAGTGGATGAGGATAACAGGACACAGGCCATTGTGTCTGGTGGGACTCTGTCGGCCGGACAGCCCATCCCCGTCTGTCTGCTTGAACGTTCTGAATGAAAAGGGACAGCTGTCATTTTAATATTCGCCCGCTCTGAGCCTCTCTACTCCTCCGGCCCCTCAAAGACAGGACAAAAATATGGAAATCATGGATAGAAATGGAAATGGTGACAGAATATGCAAATTTTGACAGGTACCTGAAAGCCATCAGAAATTACTTCCCAGTCCCTCCCCCCTAAAAAAACCTCCATAGCGACTCTGCTGAGAGTTCGTCTTGCTCCATCAGTCTCATTTAATAAACTTTATGAAGGAAGACTAATAACATTCTTGCCTGATGTGCAGAGCTGTAACAGCCTCACAGGATTCACAGGGTGACCTAGACCAGCATTTTAACCAAGAAAAAAAACATCCAGTGCACAAAATCCAGTATTTTTCTTTCTTGAATCAAGTTAGTATTTCATTCTCAAGTGTTTTTATGATTTAATGAGTTGATTTGTACAATTTAGTTTGGGATTAGAGATTATTTTAGAGTTTGGGACCTGGGACTTGGGACCTGGGGTTTGGGATTTGGGACCCTTTATTTTGAAGGAATTTAAATTACATTTGAGATATTTTGTCTGTTAAAATGTTGCATAAAACATAAGATTTACTTTGAAGCAAAAGAAAAGAAATTAGGAAATAGATTTGTGTGTTATTTGTATATTATTTTATAGATTTTCTTTAAGCAATAGGAATCACAGTTGATGGGCTTTGTCCAAAATATGGTTTTAAATTTAACCTGTACTTTAAAAAAATATAATTGACATTATGTTTAATGAGTTTGCCTGTTAATATATGGTTTTTCACCCTAAGATTGATTTTAAATGTGTCATATTTGGTCTTGGTCTATTAAAATATAGTTTTAGACTTAATTTACTTAAACTGTAAGAATTTTAGACACATTTGATAAACTTGACAATATGTCGTTTTGCCTTAATATTTGCTTTGAAAAACGGAAAATTCATAAATGTGCTTTGTTAAAATATTGATTTGGACTTGATTTGTTTGTTGAGCTTTTCTACTAAAATATGGCTGACTTAAGATTTGCTTTAAACAAATGAGCCTCTCTGTTATTTAATATTCACATAAACTTAAATAATAACTAATTTTGCATTGTTTTCCATGTATGTACCAAAAAAAACCATCTTGCAATGTTGAAATACTAAATGCTTTAAGAGTTAATAAAAAAATAATGTAATAACTTTCAGACAAGATTACATAATGAAAACAGGAAAAAAAAGTGTGACGTTTGAATAGAACAGGCTGTGTCACCGTCAGGGAGGGGTTTGCACAAGATGCTGTGAGTGGACAGCTGAACACCTTAGACAACACTTCTAATGCAGTGCTCTGGTCAGTCCCCGGGACAACCTTCATATGATCCTAATGATCAAACATACACATGCACACAGCTACAGCATATATCCAACAGAATGACACAGGTTCACACCAGGATTAAAATCAGATTTGTCACACTCACAGTAGTTGCAGTAGAACGAAGCATGCCCACAGGTTGTAAATGACTGCTGTGTGTTTAGCATCCAACAGAAAAGCAAAGAGAATATTATTATGTGCTGTGTCATTTGGGTGCCAAAGAACAGACAAAAACACCTTTTGCTTACCTTTTTGTTCACCCGTGCGTCTGTGTGTGTTGGATAGTGTGGATGGGATGTAGGTGTTAAAAGGAGGCTTCTTGCTTTCTCTCTCACTCAGAAGTCAAGTTAAAGCATGGTTCCTCTGGGTTCCTCAAGGATTCCTCTGCGGGTAGAACCACTTCTTTAAAGTCAAGGAGATTCTATGGTAGTCCTGGAAGGTCCTCATCCTCAACGGTGCCCAGAGTGAGACACAGAAACATACACACACACACACACACACAGAAACAGAGGGGTCTTGACTGAACGTGGAATATAGGATCCCCTCTGAAAGCTCACAAAATGTTCCAGTAATGTTCCCTCAGTGTTGGTCTGATGTTGTGCTAATGCACAGTTAAGCTGTGATGAGGCTTGTGGATTTCTTGTGTTCTTCTCCAGTGTTTGCGACTAGTCTCTCTCTCTCCCTCTCTCTCTCTCTCTCTCTCTCTCTCTCTCTCTCTCTCTCTCTTTCTCTCCCTCTCTTCTGTCTGCTATCTGATCCAGTGCTTCAGTTTTTTTCACACCCTCTCCCCTCTCTCTCTCTCCCTCTCTCTCTCTGAAGTTGGCATTTGCAGACGTCTGCCTCTTAACAATCCTACCATTCAAAATCATTGCAGTTTATTCAGTAACAAATACAATTTTCTGGATCCATCAGACACTTTGGATAAACCCATTTAAGTAACTTTGATAGATACAAATGCAATATATAGTTCATCATAATTGCTTATCCCACATTCATTTGAATATCTATTAAAGTCTCCTTAATGGGGATTTGCACTTTTTCCAATGTCTCTATAATTCAGTCCTTCATATGGAAAGTCATTCAGTTAAATGTAACGCGAACTGGAACAAACTTAAAGAGTCCAATTTCTGTACCATGGTGTTCACAGGAACCAGTTGGATTGTCTCCAACTTAAATATCTCCATTTTTGTTTGAATGAGCTGTAAATCTACATGTGATTTCTGAGTTTGTATATGTTACATTGTCAAACATTACATATTCAGCACACTGCATGTATCATATGCACCATGAATGGACATGTTTTAGGCCAAAACTTTGTCTACAATATGTATTTTCATCTGAGGTATCAGGTCATATATTCATTAAATATATTCCAATAATTTAGATAAAATAGGTTTTGGATGCATTAAGCACTCAATTTGTACTCATTTTACACCACACATCACATCATTTCACTTCACACCACTCTGAACCTAATAATTACTTTACAAATAATTTTACATTACAAATAATGGTGACAGCTGGCTCTAATCCTAACCTCAACTCAAAAGCTAAAATGATCTCTAAAACTGCCCTAAACATGTCCCTGGTTCTAGTCCTAAATATGGACTAGAAAATATTTCACCACATAGTTTGTTACTAATGTAAAATCTGTTCTGGCTATCCAACAAAGTGGGATGTATTACATTAACACTTTCATTGCTGAAAGTGAGCGAACTGAAACGCAACATCGTGTTGTTTTGGTATATCCTCACTATCTACTCCAGACTTCTCCAGAATAGTTACTTCAGATTTTTCCTCTGGTACATTCATTATTAAATGATAGCACAGTTCAAAAATAGCTGGTCTTTTTGAATGATATTTTTCTTTAAATGTAATGAAGGCAAAAATGGAAATACACATTTGATTTGAAATGATTTTATACCATGTGGAAATTATGTACATATTTCTATCAAGTCCATTCAGTTTAATATAGGCATCTGATTGTACAATTGTATGAAAGGTGTTATGGCAAAGGTTAAGCACTGATGTACGTCGCTCTGGATAAGAGCGTCTGCTAAATGCCGTAAATGTAAATGTAAATATATGTGTATTTGTTTTGTGTGTGTGTGTGTGTGTGTGTGTGTGTGTGTGTGTGTGTCTGTGTGTGTGTAATGTGCATGCATGGCAAAGGTTATATCTGTGTATTTGTTTTTTGTGTGTGTATGAATGTGTGTGTGTGCAAGTTCTTATGAATAATCGTTTTAAAGAGGCTGACTCTGTGGTCCTGCTAGCACACGAAATAAGGGATGATGACAGATCAGGGACATTTTAACACATATACACACACACACATACACTAACATGCACACAGGCTAATCAGTCATGCTTGGTCACACTAGCTAATTAATCTTACTCTTTTGTGCATATGTGTGTTTGTGTGGGGTGGGGGGGTGTAGTGTGTGTGTGTGTGATGTGATCATAGTTGACCTACTGTATGAAGTTGTGTTGACTTTTGCAACATATTCTTGAACTTTCTCTGCTCACCCACATGACAACACATAATTGCTTTTTATTTTATTTTTCTGTCTAAAGGCCCCATATCACAGAAAAACTTTGTGTTTTAAGGTAGAACCTAAATGTATCTTTGGTACTAAACATACCATTCATTTTTCAGCCCTTGCAATCTATCAGTTTGGGGCAGCTGGTGACCTAGTGGTTTGGGCGTTCGCCCTGAGATCAGAAAGTCGTGGGTTTGAATCCCAAGACTGCTAGAGGCACCTCTGAGGTTCCCTTGAACAAGGTACCATTTCCAAACACTCCCCGGGTGCTGTGTTCTTGGCTGCCCACTGCTTCACTTGGTGAATGGGTTTAATACAGAGGGAGAATTTCGTGCTGTTCAGTGTGTGCTGTGGTGTGTTCGCGTATGGCAGAATGGTCACTACAGTTTAGTCCCACTTTTTCAGTCATTTACTACTTTATTGAAACAATAGGTATGTAAAATAATGATTTTGCTACATAAAAATACCTTAAACGAAAGGGAAAATAATAAGATTAAAGTGGGATTTGGACCCTTTAAAAAAGATTTTAAAAAGGTGCAAAGAAAAAGGTTCAAATAAGCTCCTTATAATTGGAAATGTGAGTGTGGTGTACCTTTAAAGCCAATTTAAGGTACATAAATATAAAAAAGACCATTTTGTACTTTTGAGAGTTGATTTTCATTGAATTGCTCCACAAAGAACTAAAATATTCCCAGACTGTACCATGTCTGACAGTGCAGATATAAACTCTACACCCACACTGACACACACACACACACTTTCACTCTGCTCTTTACTTTACCGCTTGGATCTGGCTCGCTGTGATGTTGGCTTGGGTTGCAGAAATGGCAGAGGCTGATACTCTTTCAACTAGTAGGTTTTGCTGCTTGCTATGTTTGGAACATTGGACAAGTTATAGACTAACATGTTATTAAACTTAGGTCCAGAACATGCTCATGTTGTCAACATGTGAAACTCTAGTTGAACCATATGTCCAACCCAGCAACTACCATAAATTTCCATGGCCTATATGTAGCTGTTTTGAACTACTGTACCAGCTCAGACCTTGGAAAACAGAAAATACCTCAATGTACAGTTGCAGTATGCAAAAATGTAGGTACCCTAATATGAAAATAAGTTTTCACTATGTTTTCTTAGTGAAAATAAATGTACTTTCTCAATGGAGAATATGTCGCTACACATTAACAGTTTATTTCTTGAGTTTAACATACTGAGAAAAATAATAATGCATAAAATGTGGCCTATGCAAATGTTATGACACATTTTATGTTTGTTGTTTTATTTTTTTATCATATCAAATTCAGAAAATACACAGAAATGTAAGCACTTATTTTTACTTCAGAACTGAACAAACATGTAATCTGACTGGGCATGTTCAACTCTATGCACACAACTGTAGTTGTTTGATGTCACATACGGCACAACTTAATCATTGTAATCTATCTTGTGATCTACCTAAACCGAGGGTCAACAAGATCGTTCCAAGTATTTGGGGTTTCAGTATGTTGACAGGTCCTTATTTAGCCCAGATGAAATTAAGAGTTCACTAAAAATAGAGATCAGTCTTACATTATAAAAACCACATAGTACATAGGACAGTAAATGTTTAGGTATCTCACGATAGAAATTTTGCTGAACATAGTTATAATACATTTCGTGTTGTTAAGCCAATCTTCAAAATGTGAAAGACAAGATAAAATGTCATTCAAATATGGCAGATGGCTGGATGAGGATCCAAGTTTATCATGCACTGTGATGAGGATGGTAAGATGGTAAGAAAAATTCTTCAAAGCTCACTATTAGAGAACTGCAGCAAATAGAGCCACCAAGTCTCCAAAACAACCATTAGACTCTACTTACATGTCAAAGGTAAAAAAAAACTCAAAAAAACGTGCTGATTGCTAAGTATGGTGGGGGATCTGTGATGCCTATTTCTCTTCCAATGGCCTTGGGAACCGTGTTAGAATCCGTGGCATCATGAACTATTTGAAATACCAGGACGTTTTAAATAAAAATCTGTCGTCCTCAGCCAGAAAACTGAAAATGGGTTGTTACTGGGGCTTTCAGAAGGATCATAATCCAAAACATATGGCCAAATCAACACAGAACTGGTTCACCAGACACACAGTCAACCTTTTTCAACGATCATCTCAGTCCCCAGACCTAAATCCCATAGAAAACCTGTGGGGTCAGCTTTTCTATTAACATTAATAGAAATATGTATAATATATAATAAATATTAAACTATATCCATGTTTGGGCCGGAGTATATTTTGAAACTTTAGCAGTATTTACATGCCACATTGTACGTAACAAATTGTGACAGGGGCACTGTTTCCTCATAGACAGAAAGTTGGTTTTCAGCTGGTATACCTGAGGGTTCTTTATGCGTGGAGTCTGCATGTTCTGTCCGTGTGGGTTTCAGCCGAGTGCTCTGTTTTCCTCCCATGGTCCAAAAGCATGCATGTCTGACGAATTAAAGACACTAAATTCTAAATTGGCCCCTATGGTCCTGGTTACAGATAAGCAAATGGACAGCATTAAAACCACATTAAAAAGTTTCAGCATGGAATGCCTAATGGAGTTTTTTCCCATAATAAGTAAATATGTTTTTAGGAAAATCCACACAAATATCTAACTGGATAGAGAATAGCCTGTTTTTCTGCAGTTAGCATTTTTGGGTTATTCATTAGATCAATTTATAATGAGTAATGTTTGAATGTGGTTTGAATGTGGTTGATTTGCATTTGTTGAGTTTGATGATGTAGTGAATGAAATGAATTCTAGGGGCGGGTACAAGGTTAAAGGTCCGTGAAGGATAGGATTTAGATTGAAGCAGCCGTATTTACATAAATGTATTGTTACGTTATAATAGAAAATTAGGTTTCTATTCAAAAGCCTGAAAGCCTCAAAAGGCGTAGCTATATTTAAAAATTAGGGATGCACTGATTTGGGAGGTAGGATTGGGTTAGGAAAAAAATTTGATTCAAATTAATGGTCAAATTATAGTCAGCCATGTTTTTTTTTTCTTTTTGGAAAATGAGAGAGCCATAGCCAAGTGGAGAGTGAGCAGAGGTGTTGTTAGAACCTTGAATCATTCAAAGCTGAGTGTCGACCTGAGGGTGTAAGGTTGTTTGATTTGTCGACTGAGGAGGTTGGTTGGGTGTTGTGTGTCGCCACATCTCTATTAAAGTGTCCATGATAATCGAAATGACAGATGATTACGTCCGGAGCTATCGGCTATTTTTATTATTGTTGCGTAGCTGGTGCTATTCATAAAACATTTGAGGATTCCCAGGCCTAACGACACCACTGAAACACACACACACACACACACACACACACACACACATTTGGAGTACTATATATTTTATATACTAAATAAGTTGAGCTTTTTTACTAAAGAAATCTGTGGTGAAAACATGCACATTTCCTCTTGGAGAACAGTAAGTTATTCACTTTCTTCAGATTTGTCAGTAATTCCATTTAGTTCTTGCACATATATAAATGCATGCTCAAACACATACAGACTAAAATATGCCAACATTACAGTGCTGTGATTTGTCATCTAAATTTTATTTATCACACCAAATGCTTTCAGATTCTCATGCAAAATGTACTGTAAGACAAGCAAAACTGATTAAACACAACATTTTACATTAATTAATTACATTAATTAATAACTGACTGCGCCCCCTATAAGATCAACAACTGCAACTAAATACTTTGTGTAACTGGACTGTTTAACATTTTGGTAAACTAGACTTCTGGGAAGATTTAAAACTATTCAAAGTTTTCTTCTTTTAGAGATAATGGCTCACTGAAGTCCAGTATCACTAGAAATGTCTTTGTAGCCCTTTCTACACAGATATATTTGAATTATTTTCTTTCTCATCCAGTATTTCTTCCCGATGTTCTTTTGATTGTGACTTGTTTACATTGCTATAAAATGTCTATTGGAGTAATGTTTTGACTCAACCCCAATTTTCAACTTAACTTTGTTGAATAGTTGACTAAGTATTTAAGGGGCCGTTCACATCATAATTTAAATGATGTCTTTTGTGTATACTCAGAGTGTTTTTACTTGTATTATTTTTGGAAGATCTGTAACAAGTCTTTTCCCAATACTTCAACTGTATTTTATGTTTATGTAACAAAGTGTGATTTACTTGCTTGTAGACTGAATGCATATGTGTGGTATAAATAAATTAAGTGGTTCTCAAACATATTCACAGTTCTCAATATCACGTTCCTGGAATAGAACTCGTTGCACCCACTTCTTCATCCAAATCTTTTCATAATAAGATATGTATAGCAAGTAAAGTAGTAGGGGGTTCCTAACAATTCCGTGAATGGCCTGAAAAGGTATGCCTTCAAAATGACATAATGCAGGAGGAGTCAGTCAGCCAAAGTGCTGTCAGTTCACACACATCATAGGGATGCTGAAAGGTTTGTGTATTGGGACATTGTGAATAAATGACAAGCTCAGGCTCCTCTAGATGATGCAGCATGGACTCGAGCCATGCAGTTATGAAATTTTTCCAAAAACTGCAGTCTCACATCATGGACATTACCTTAACCACTACCTTAACTCCAGCACATGAGTACAATGTGTTATTGCTGTCATATCACATTTTACCTTAAAAATATTAACAGCCTTTTATGCTGTGTGATCATTTCAAGCTAAAAAGGACCAACAGAAAAGTTACTTGGAATGAAATCTATTTCCATTAACATAAAATTATACAAATATACTTTCTGTCTAGTATAACGTTACCATTTGGAGTGTTTGGATTAGAAATTTAGGATATTTTTATCTTTCAGTATAGCCATCCAGTAACTGCAAACATTGAAATTCATTGTTTTGTCCCTGTTTGGTCTAATCAGTATAAATCTGGAAAACACGTTTCCTCATATTGAGACAAATGACACTGGAACACTTACTAGACAGTAAGCAGACTGGGCAGGAACAAATGCTCATAAAAAACTACTGACTACTGGTATCATTATCAGGCACATCAATAACAACAAACTGAGGAAGTAAAAGACTGATTGCTTGTTTATTGCTCTGCCCCTTGAGTGACCGACTCACTGGACATGGATTGAGCTGTATACTAGACTTAAAAAGATTGTCGATGGAAAATCAACATTAACAATGCAATTGAATCCAGTAATTTACTTAATACGCTTCCAGGAAACTGACGCTCCATGAATATATCACACAAAGCTGAACCTCTGCCTGTGTGCGCTATTAGTGAAATGGCATTAGTCTGACTTTAGTGTGTAAACACATGTCACTGAAACCTTATACAAAACAGCCTGTGGCTAGTATGTTCAAGATATATTAGGATTCTCTCTCTCTCTCTCTCTCTCTCTCTCTCTCTCTCTCTCTCTCACTCACTCTTTCACTGTCTGTTTCGGCAGGTCAGCATTTTGGCCAAGAGGTTAAGGCGTTGCCCCTGCAATTTATCTCTCTCTAACTCAAAAAACTCTTAGGAAATGTCCTGCCCCCAAATCAAATGGCTTCTGGCTTCAGCCAGTCCTTGTTTGTTTGTTTGCTTGTTTGTTTTTATAAGTGGTCTGACCTCAATCAAACAGTGATCAGGCTTTGAAAGGCAGTGGTTCACGCTGTTCCCACCAAATCCATGATGTAACAGTAAAAGGGTGAAAGCAGTAACTCTCAAATGGCTTCCATCTTAACATTATCAGCTGTAAAATAAATGTACACAATTTCCCCCCTTACCCTAACTGCACTTGATAATCCTGTGTCCTCATCCGGAATTACCATTTTGCTTCTTTAGTTTTATGAGGGTATAGTAGCTAACCCAGATATTCATAGCCACCACTTATTGCATGCCAGAATCGTGATAAACTAGCTGTCGAGCTATGAGAAATTTCAAATAGACATGTGGACATTATAGGATATATGATTTCAGTGGTAGTACAGTCACGTTGAAGCCTGAATTTTGGGATAACTTCTAAATGTTTTAGTACATTATACAGTGTAAGATGATAAACAAATACTAGTATATTGTTGCTTCAGTGCAAAAAATTAAAATAACATCAAACCTCTGTTGGAGTAAAATTGTAGTTGTATGTTGTACATACAGCATTGTGTTGATAAATGAGTGTGTGTGTGTGTGTGTGTGTGTGTGTGTGTGTGTGTGTGTGTGTGTGTGTGTGTGTGTGTGTGTGTG
>JBBPDC010000028.1:6519373-6538867 GCA_037974485.1 Hemigrammopetersius urotaenia
AATAATAATAATAATAACAACAACAACAACAACAACAACAACAACAACAATAATAATAATAATAATAATAATAATAACAATAACAATAACAATAACAACAACAATAATAATAATAATAATAATAACAATAGTTATTATTAGTAGAAGTAGTTGTCATAGTATTATTATTATATTAATATTTAGTAAACTTTAGATGAGTATTTATGGGTAATGACTAGCTTTATATTTTTGGGTAAGTTTATGCATCTAGTTCCTACCTCTCTTTACGTCTTCTGCTATATTTTATTTCAATATTATTATTATTTTGCAGGAGAGAGAGAGCAACGCCCCCATCAGGCCTCTCGAGTTACTACAACACATGTTACTTTTACAGCTGGTCGTGCATTTGCCTGATCATTAATAAATGATTTTTAAAACCGATATACATGTATACTATAATATATATTTATTGTACAATATGCCGCGTTGTATTTAGTATTGGCTACATAATTGCTTTCACAATTGAGGGTCTTTCCTTAATGAAGGCAAATACTGTAGACAGCTTGTCCGTGACGTCACCAACGTTCGACCTACGTTCGAATTAGGACCTGGCGGTGTGCAGCTTTGCAACAGTGTGAGGAAATAAAAAATATAAAACCAAACTGATTAAGACAGAAGCAAGAGGTTGTTGTGGATTACACGTGAGGTATGTGTACTGTTGCAGGGGTACAGGTTAATTAAAGAGTGATGTAAAGATTAAAATGCTCAGAATGGTTATGAGGGTCCCATTCATTCTCGGGCAGTGTGCCTGAATGCTAACGATAGCTAGCTGTATATGCTAATTTTATTAGCTTATTTATGGTATGAAGTTGAGGGAAGTATCCATAATGAGCATTTTTACCCTATGTTTGAGTTATAAATTCAAATCGCTGTGCTGTAAGAGTTATTAAAAACCATGTAAAAAAAAAAAACCCCACTGCAATATAAACCGTCCGATCCGCCACCCCTCAATTTTTCGTTTTTTGGTCGGAAAATTAGACAGTATGTAGGTACAGTGATGCATTTTTGTCCTATACGGGGACTTTAATATATAGTTAAAGTTCATGTAGGTAACAGCTTCCACTAGGTTTTTGAGTGTTTCATTTCTTAAAGTAATGTTTCCAGGAATAGTTCTCCAACAGGAGGGCCAGGACATTTATATATTACAGATTTTTTTTTCATGTGTAGTATGCTCAGTAAGGGTAGGCAAATAAGTTGAGGCAAAATTAACTATTTAATAAGGTCAAATGAATGAAAATGCAGTAGTACAATACAGTTGTTTTATTTCTTTTAACTATATAGTATCATTTTATACAGGTGTTTTGCTGTGAAAAGGCTCTCCATAATTTATTTGTTTTATGATAAATACAGTTGTTCATTGTTTGAAAACTACTGCTCCTAATAAAATGTCAGTTTATAGTAAGCACTGTCAGACATAGTTCTCCTGTCATCTGGGTCTGAGCATCAGGAATTTTAGATGGAATTGGCAATGAAAAGAAAAACTAAGTACTTTTGTGTAGCTTCATTGTCTACAGCTTTCGCATGTCTTATTAATTTAGCAGGCTGCCAGAGGTGCTATTGACACCCCACCGTACAAGACCCTGACACCATGGAGACAGATCTCTATGACGAGTTTGGTAACTACATCGGACCGGAGTTGGACTCTGATGAAGATGAAGATGTAGATGCAGAGGACCGAGATGCTGATGAAGTAAGCAAATTAACTAGAGTGTTCGAATCAGTGTACTAGTGGGCTTTGTGTTTCCAAGCCTGAGTGATGTTTTTGGGGAGAGTTCATATTTTGTATGCATGTTTTTGTATCAACATGGTATCAAACTTCTGCAAATGTCCAAATCAGTGCAATGTGTGTACATCAGGCAGATGATGATGATGACGATGAAGACCAGGTTGAGGGTGATGAAGATGGTGGTGGTGGAATGGAGGTAGTCCTTCATGAGGATAAGAAGTATTACCCTACGGCAGAGGAAGTCTATGGGCCGGAGGTAGAGACTATTGTCCAAGAAGAGGACACACAGCCGCTGACTGGTAAAAACTCTCATTGATTGAACTGAATTGGTCACAAAATCACACACCCGTTACACACACACATTATATAAATGTGTGTGTGTAACCAGTAAGGGTGGGCAATATGGCCAAGATATATCACAATTTTTTTTACATTTACATAACAATTTCGATTTTATCACGGTATTCATATTGATTTGCTGCTATAGATACTACTCTGCAAGTTACTGAACAGTACAACTGGACTCTTTTCCTTTGTAAACAATATAGTTTTAAAGAACTTAACAGCAAATAAACCAAATAACATTTTTGATCAGATTTGAATCCATTTGTGCAATTTTACCAACATTTTTATTTAAAGCTAAATAAATTTGCCTGATCGACCTGATCCGATATGATATCGGGTCCGAAATAGCCATAAATCCAATGACGGTCATACAGCCCGGATCTCTATATTCCAGTTAGCAGCTTGCGCTGGATCTCATACCATGAACCTGTGGCAACTGCAATCTTCAATTGTTTGGAGATACTTTTGTTTGGAAACGCTGAAAATCCAGACGGCTACTTGCAATGTGTGCAAAGCCAGCATGCCGAAGGGTGGAAGTACTGTTGCGTTGTACAATACAACAAATTTAATCAAGCACCTGCAGAGATTTCACGACAAAGAGAACAAGGAGTTTATGCTAACAAACAGGGAAAAGACACCAGGCAGCAGAGGCTCGTTGATGTTTTACAAAAACGCAACAAATTTACAGCAGACAACAAAAGGAAGAAACATCTGCATATATTGTTTTTTACTTTTATGCTATGTATAAAAACTAGGCTAGTGTGTTGCTTGTGAAATGTGATCTATTTAAAGAAAACATTTTGAACTCTGTAAAGAAAAAACAAAAATAAATACACATTGTATTTTAGGTTTAGATATTGTCTAGAACAGCATAATTTATTTATTTATTCAAAAATAGAAGCTAAATAAATGTCTTTATATAGAATTAAATGCCGAAACAGTAATCGCAGCCATTATTATGTCAGTAAGAGTCTGGTAAGAGAACTGGAGCTGAGTGGGCAGACAGATGGAGCAGAGGCAGCAACACCCAGTGCCATAGAGCAGATCTTTAAGAATGTTTGTTTGTGAATGGTGCATGTGATTACAAGAGAGGAAGGATACTTGCCTCTGGACCAAAAGGGGTTCGTATCATAGCCAGCATACCACTGGGTTCTTGTGCAAGACCCTTAGACCCAAGTTTCTCCAGGGAGACTGTCCCCTGTAGTTGGGAAATGGAACTCGCTTTGGATAAAAGTGTCTGATAAATGTCTCAGATATTAATGTAATTCATTAATAAAAATGTCAAATCAGTATTGGATAATGTTCAAGTATCGGTATCCAGTATGGGAACCGGAAAAGTGTTTTTGAGCCATCTCAGCTTCTGAGATTTGACATGTACTATTAATAATGGAAATATTAAAACATATATTGTCTTAAAATGCCTTTTATGTATCTGTCTGCTTTACATTTACACCACACAAGCATTACTGGACTGTCAATTTACACATCTGTAATAGCTTTGTGTGAATGAGCGTTTAGAGGCATCAACTACTTCAGATGTGTAGTTTGTCACCACTGCTGTGATAATTTTTGGTTTAAGTCTCTTCTCATAAAGCTTTTCTAAATGTCTGTATGTCTTACTAATTTTATTATGTAAAAATTGTGAAAAATGATTAGAATTCTCCTTGAATTATATTAAATTCTCAGACTGCTAGAGTATTGAAACATTCTTTCTTTCTTTTCCCTACAGAGCCCATCATAAAACCTGTCAAAACAAAGCAGTTCACTCTTATGGAGCAGGAGTTGCCAGCAACAGTTTTTGACATGGAGTGAGTCTGTTTATAAGCTTTACTGCTTATTGTGTGTCAGAATTTGTGTGAAAGAGAGAGTGAGTGTTTTACACGCATGTGTGCACACATGTGCCTGTGTGTGTGAGAGAGCGAAAAAAGAGAATGTGAGTGATGTAGACATCATCCCTGGCTTTCTCTGTAGGTTTCTTGCAGATCTGATGGACAGCTCAGAACTGATTCGAAATGTCACTCTCTGTGGGCACTTACATCATGGCAAGGTCAGATACATGTTTGTCTAAAAAAGGAAAAACAGCCTGTTCTCGTGCTTTGGGGAGGCTGAACAAACGGGGATGAACAAACAAGTTGCAATTTCTTTATCAATATTGCAGTTGCATTTATATGTGTTGAATGTAGTGAATGTATCCAGTTCGCACATGAGTAAACCTTCCCACCTAAAACGTAAGACAATGTGTAATAATTTTATAGATAATTAGAACTGCAGTTCTTGGGATTTATAATTTGCTAATTACAATAACTTGTGTTTTGATATAAATACAATTCATACATCAGCCTTATATCAGAAGTATCTTTTGATAAAGAAATTCATAAACCATCACTAGACAATTTTTAGTAATTGTGTTCAATTTGTGCCCCACAGACATGTTTTGTTGACTGCTTGATTGAACAGACTCATCCAGAAATCCGCAAAAGAGATGATGCAGATGTAAGTATATACAAACACAGGAACATAACACACTTATATTGGTTTGTTGCTCTACAGCTTATTTACATCCACTACAAAGCTAAACAGCTTATTGATGATTGACCATTTTTAATTATTTTATCTGTCTTTTAGCTGCGGTATACAGACATCCTTTTCACTGAACAAGAGGTAAGGTCTTCTTTACATGGTATTATCTTGGATTGGTGCATTTTAAATGTTGTACCACGTTGCGTTACGTTGTACGTAATGTACCAATGTACCAACTTTCACAAATATTTTTCCTTCAGAGAGGAGTTGGTATTAAGAGCACGCCAGTGACCATGGTGCTTCCTGACTCAAGAGGAAAATCATACCTGTTCAACATTATGGACACTCCAGGTAAACATACCCTGACACACAAGCCACAATGCAGCTTTGGTAACTATTTCCCCATGAGACAAAAAGGGGCTGGTTTTACAAAAACACACACACTGTCTGATGTTTTTTCTGTTTTCTTTTCTTCCCAGGTCATGTGAATTTCTCTGATGAGGTCACAGCAGGGATCCGAATCTCAGACGGAATTGTGCTATTTATAGATGCTGCAGAAGGGGTGAGAACTTCTTCGGTTACTGCTGTGTCTCACCTATCTCACAGCTTAGCAGTTGTTTGCTTGTGTGTCCAGTTATCAAATCTAGGGCAGCTCCTGTCCATCAGCCAATGAGTGTATGACATATAGTATTAACTCAAATAACGATTTGTGGTTCTTTGTCAATAAATACATCTTTGTAGCAGAAATTACATTTTTAACAGGTTATTGATATAGATGGATATGTGTAGGATATTGACATTCTTATTGATAGTCTTAATAATTTACTGAATCTTAATTTATTCTGAGTGTCTTTTAAAATATTGTGAGAAAGGGGCAATTACAAATGTGTGATCTACCATCAACCTTTTAAAATGGCAGTGCTGTTGCAGAAATACCTATGAAGAACCAGTATCAATTTAGTACTAGTTTTCAAAACCCTTCTGTAGTTCTTAATATCTGTGTTACAGTTAGAACTGCTATGAACTATGCGGTTCCTGTCTTCTCAGTGCATTCTAGACTGTTAAATTCTGTTTAATTTAATAAAAGGTTGATAAGCTGAAGCCGGTATTGATGGTCTATAATACGATAAATGAATCAAATATTAGTTAAATCTAATTATATTTTTTAAAAAAGTAGTTATCTGCTCATGCAAATGTTTTCAGTATCACATGTTTGTTATGCTGTTGTAAACACTTACTTGCCAGTTAAATAGCTTTACATGTATTTTCTCAAATACCTAAGACACAGCACTGCTTTCAGCGTAATACTGTATATAAAGATTCTTATAAATTAATTGATAAATGTTTATATAGGGAATACAGGGATTATTATATGCTTCTGCTGTTACTGTTTGTTGAGTATATGTATTTGTTTACATGTTTGTGTTAATTGATGGGGTCTGTATTTATGTTTAGGTGATGCTGAACACAGAGCGCTTGATTAAGCATGCAGTGCAGGAGAGGTTAGCTATAACCATCTGCATTAACAAAGTGGACCGGCTGATCTTGGAGCTCAAGCTGCCCCCTACTGATGCTTACTACAAACTGCGGCACATAGTAGATGAAGTCAATGGCATGCTTAGGTAATCCAGACTTTATTCGTGATTGCATTCTTTTTTTTATGGAATCGTCTCATGCAATGGGTCAATTTAAATTCATTGATTGGCTTGTTTTTCTTTCATTTCATTCCTGCTTGTTGATCCAGATTCCATTAATTAAATTGGTTTGGCTTCAAAGTGAATGCAATAAACAGTTTATTGTACAAATAAAATAAAAACAAATCTCTTTTTCTCCTTCTCAGCACATATACAACTGATGAGTCGCTGGTGGTCTCTCCTCTGCTGGGCAACGTGTGTTTTGCCTCATCACAGTACAGCATCTGCTTCACACTTGGGTCTTTTGCTAAGATCTATGCGGATACCTATGGTAACAGAACACTTCCTCATACTGTCATGACAGACTGTGACTTGGTTATAATTTATATTTACAATCTTGTGTTCCAGGTGACATAAACTACAATGAGTTTGCAAAGAGACTCTGGGGAGACATCTACTTTAACCCCAAAACGTGAGTCATTTCACTAGTGATTTAGTGTAAGCAGCATATAATCACACAAGCTTTGACCATCTTCTCTAACATGATTGGCTGTTTTATTTTTTTAGGAGGAAGTTCACTAAGAAAGCCCCCAACAGCAACTCTCAGCGCAGTTTTGTGGAGTTTGTTCTGGAGCCACTTTACAAGATCCTATCACAGGTAAGTCTTGTGCATTCTCACACAGACAAACCCACAGTGGTCTGTTGCAAAAAATGTATGAAACCATTTGTACTAAACACAAGTTTTAGCTGTAAGTGAACATTCTAATTGTAATGTCTCTCTTTCTGTCTCTGTTTCTGTGTCTCCCTTTCTTATAGGTGGTCGGTGATGTGGACACATCTTTGCCACGAGTACTGGATGAGTTAGGCATTCACCTGACGAAAGAGGAGCTGAAACTCAACATAAGACCTCTTCTGCGCCTTGTCTGCAACCGTTTCTTTGGGGAGTTTACAGGTCTGTTGGGGACAAGCATGGTTATTCAAATGCAGATCCAAATACAATCCAAACTCCTTATTATCTATTTATATAATCAGGTATTAATGACTTTGGAAGTTTAGAGGTGAAATTCCTTATTTTTTGTCATTTCTAAGGAATGTTTTTGATATGACTGAGACACAAGCAGCTAGACATTAAGTGAAACAGCAGAAGCAAAGCAACATGTTGCTTCTATTTTATTTTCTGCCTTCTACTTTCCTGCTGTAACAGTGCAAATTTCCCAACAGTGTGGCTAATAGAACAATTTTATTTCTTACAATGTAAATGATTTTCTCATTGGAAAGCTCAAATGTTCTATAGTGGTCTGTGTACTTCTGTACAATAATATATATGAATGTCCACAGGTTTTGTGGACATGTGTGTGCAGCACATTCCCTCTCCTCATGGTGGCGGCAGAACAAAGATAGAGCACAGCTACACAGGAGGTCTGGACTCAGACCTGGGGGAGGCTATGGCTGAGTGTGATCCTGATGTAAGTAATGTCTGACTGCAAATCTGTGTGTATGTGTGTATATATACGTGTATATGTATATATATGTGTATATTGTATATATGTGTATATGTATGTATATATGTAGATATATATGTATATATATATGTATGTGTGTGTATATCTCATATATCTCAATCTGTCTCTCTGTGTCAGGGTCCTTTGATGTGTCACACCACTAAGATGTACAGCACAGATGATGGAGTTCAGTTCCACGCTTTTGGACGGGTTCTCAGTGGAACCCTGCAAGCAGGCCAGCCTGTGAAGGTTTTGGGGGAGAACTACACTCTAGAGGATGAGGAAGACTCGCAGGTGTGCACTGTCGGTCGCCTGTGGATCTCTGTAGCCAGGTAAACACTCAAGTTGCCATGGAACCCAGTTACACCATCATGTGTTTTTGCTTTTTCTTATATCAAAAGGACCCATGAACAGTTTGAACAGTCTGTGTGTGTATCTGTGACTATGTGTAGGTATCAGATTGAAGTGAATCGTGTTCCTGCTGGTAACTGGGTGCTAATTGAAGGGTGTGATCAGCCAATTGTCAAAACAGCTACCATCACGGAGCCCCGGGGCACTGAAGAGGTGTGAGAGAGGGTTAACACCCCTTATTATGCAATTTTGTCAATGTGTCAAAATGGAATAACAGAAGAGACCCTGGATACACCTTCACCTGACACATGTGTGTTTGTGACTGTTCAGGCTCAGATCTTCAGACCACTGAAGTTCAACACTGCCTCAGTGATCAAAATTGCTGTGGAGCCTGTCAACCCTTCTGAACTACCCAAGATGCTGGATGGACTCAGGAAGGTCAACAAGAGCTACCCCTCTCTTACAACTAAGGTAAACACACATGTCAAGTGTGTAATCAAACCTAAGCCCTTCCACCTTGTTTGTTTATGTGCATTTACATATTGGAAAGAATTTGTTGTGTTGTATGATTTAAATTGCAACATGATTGTTTTGCCATAATCTTTGATAAAAGTGTAGTGACTTCTGCTCACTTCTAAAAGTGAAGGAGTTGTGTCATTCTTTACCAGTGCATGGGAATAAATAATAATAATCAATAATGTTTTCCTCCCCTGCCCATTATGATAACAGACACTCCCCATTTTTCATTAAAATAAATCATAATGATTTGATTTCTAGTTCACTTTGACTAAGCTTTTATTTAAAAAAAAAATAGAGCATTAAAGAATGAAGCTATTTAACAGTGATTCTGCTTACCATACCAAGCACGTGTATTTTTTTAAAATATGTTTTTCAAACAGTAATTGTGAGTTGTTAAGACTTCTAGCACAGTTTAAAAATATATATATATACACAAACAGCTGGTAAATAATGGGATCACAATGTGATGATGTAGTGAAACTGCCTTCTAATTTGTCTTTACTAAAATCCAGTGATGGCATATTAAAGTGCCCCTACAGTGACATTCTATATTCAATATAGTGGTGTGTATTATTAATCATCTGAGCATAGCCTCAAGCCCACAGACAGGGACAGCTGGAGGCCTGGTGGTTAGGGAGTTGCCCCGCGATCAGAAGGTCATTGGTTTAAATCCCAGGCCTGTCAATGGCACCACTGAGGTACCCTTGAGCAAGGGACCCTCCCCACACACTGCCTTTGTCAGCTGCCCACTCTGGTGAATGGGTTAAAATGCAGATTTTTACACTCTTCTCTGTGTGCTGCGGTGTGTTCATGTGTGACATTGGTTCACTTTCATTTCCATATCTGTGAAATGCTCACTCGCAAACCAATGAAGTTTAGACAAATTCTTCACCATCCAGCGTACAGTCATCCTTGGTTTCAATTATTTTCACCAAGACAGACTAAACCAATTAAATGTGTGTCTGTATACAGGTGGAGGAATCGGGTGAGCATGTAATCCTAGGCACAGGTGAGCTCTACCTGGACTGTGTGATGCATGACCTCAGGAAGATGTACTCCGAGATCGACATCAAGGTATCTTGTTTAAGCCCCCTCATTCTACTTTGCTATATTTGTCAGTTGTGCTTTCTAGTTTCATAAAATTATGCTTTTACTTTTTACCCCAGGTGGCTGATCCAGTCGTGACCTTTTGTGAGACAGTGGTGGAAACCTCGTCCCTCAAGTGCTTTGCTGAAACACCCAATAAAAAGTATGTGAGAACTTAACATAATTAAATGCAGTATGTGATTAGAACTGAGCAGGTGGTTAAATGTGATGATGTACATTGAAATATGAATGTTGTTTAATAGCATGTGAAAATATTGACAAGTTCGGCTGTTTGTGTTTTAGCTTGTTTTTTTGTGATTTTATGCTGCACACTTGCTAATGGCACTGTGCTGATTGACAGGAACAAGATCACTATGATTGCTGAGCCTCTGGAAAAAGGGCTGGCTGAGGACATTGAGAATGAAGTGGTGCAAATTACATGGAACAGGTAGGAAGGACAAACTTTGTCTAAATCAGTTATTTTCAAATTCTTGACTTTGCACACAAGGACATTCAACGTTAACATAAAATTGACTTTCACATTGTTCACGTTTTTGGTCAAGCATGATTCACTATGTCTTCTATTTAAAGGATATGTTTACATTCTTGAAAATTCTTGATTACATTTCAGCGGACCACCAGGTTGGGTGGGCAGGGTGTGAGTGTGCCTCATGGAGATTTAACTATTCATCAAGGAATATGGATATTCTATTCATTTTGCCATGTAAAGCAATTGTTTGAACACAAACTTTTGTTAAGTGTCATAAGTAAGCTGTGTAATAGCATTTGTAATTGGTTCCCCTATTATTAAATAGGCCAGATCACTCGCATACTGGTTAGGTTGACATGCTAACATAATGATTACCTCCTTCTATTCTGTATTAAGTGGCATGTGCTCATGTTTGGCTCAAGAAAAATTCTCAGTCTGTTGATATACACTATTAATATGCTCTATGTTTTGTGCAGATCCAATCATTGATATAGAGTGAGGAAATGATTATGCAGCAGGAGACAAACTGCAGGGTCTAGCTGTATTCTTCTAGCATTTATTCATATTAGACTTGTGAATGTCTAGGTCGTCAAAGAAACAAAAAACCTGATTGAAATGTTATTTTGAACAGAATGCACTGAAATGTCATGCCGTGCCCACTAATTGACTCCTCCTTCTGGACGTTTGCAGTAATCTTTCAAACCCTAACAATCAAAACCAGATATTTTTGTCTTCTTGTCAACTTGTCAGAGCAAATGCCATTTACTGTTTGTTTAAGAGTTTACACGATTAGCACTGTTGTGTTACATTTTTATAAACATACATAGACATACGTTCTTTGGCCTACTATGAATTGTTAAGCATACAGCCTCAAAAAATGAGAGGAAATGAATCTGGCTGTTATTTAAGTATCACGAATCAAATTAGACCATAGATTTGAGTGCATTTTTGCAAACCTAATCAATAGCATGTTTAACCTCCCACTCCCATCACACCGAATTGTTATAGAGCCAATTGCTCACCCTCAGAAACCCTACTTAATGCTGTTTCCCTCGGAAATGCGTCACAGCACAAAAGGAAGATGCAGTATGATCGCCGGTTCACAGTAATTTCAAATAACATTAGCTTTTTCTGTGTAATCTCTCATGCGTTTTGATTTGATATTCCCCTTGACCTTGACATTTCAAGTACTAGAAATCCAAAATGTGTGTGTCTGTGTGTGTATGTCTCAGCTGTGAGGCCATCTGGAGTTGAAAAGGCCGGCATCTGTAGCTTAGTCTAGCCAACAACCTAGTTCACACACCATTTAACACTCACTTACTATCTATCAGCTTTTTTCCCCTCTCACACTTTCTTTCACTTTTACTCACTCTTACTAGGAAGAAGTTGGGAGAGTTTTTCCAGACTAAATATGACTGGGATTTGCTTGCTGCTCGATCAATCTGGGCTTTTGGACCAGACACCACTGGACCAAACATCTTAGTAGACGATACACTGCCCTCAGAGGTATAAACACATGTATAAAATGTAAATACTTGCAATCACAGTTGTACCTAACAACGTCAGATTAGACATTTAATTATTCTGATGATTGAAGCTTAATTACTCTGCTTAAAGGTTACCTTTATTCATAAAAATACTGTATTTTGTGTATATGTATGTGATGGTGTTTTTATGTGGGATTGTTTCGCATTAGTGCTGCTGTATGTGTTTTGCAAGGGGAGGTGCGAAAAGGTATTGACATGTGCTTGCCAGATTTGTTTTTTTGCTACTGTGAGTAGATGTGCTCAACTCAACTGACCTCTCTTCACCCAGTGTAAAGCTGAAATTGGGAATAGCTGGAACAGTGCCACTATCTCCCCAGGGTCTGTCTCTGGGTTTACTAACAGCAGTTAATGAAACACAAACACGTCAATGCTAATATTCACTCTGTGGAGTCTAGTGCATGCAAATTGAAAGCATGCGCACGCACAGTAATCATCTAAGACCAAAGCGTTTGTCCTGGCCATAGGAAAACAGATCAGATTTTTAAAAACGCCATTTGCTGCAATGAGTGAATATTAAATGGGTAAACACAGGCTGTGAGGACAGATAGACAACTGAATTGATGATCTACAGTTGCTGTTTTCTTTTATGAGTTGATAAGAATTGTGTGTTTGCCTTTAGGTGGATAAAGCTCTCCTTGGCTCGGTGAAGGACAGCATTGTACAGGGCTTCCAGTGGGGAACTAGAGAAGGCCCCCTATGTGATGAACGTAAGACAGTCTCATGAATCACTTTATTAATCATGTTTATCGACATGTATATTGTGAAGCTGCCAGATTAAATGCTAAGACTAATTTAGTCATAAACATTAAACTGTGAGGATGTGTTTGAGACTTCCTTTTCCATTGCATATTTGAAAAAGGGAATATAGTCCACATTACCTGTTTATGCTTGTAAAGTTCTCATTTATTAAACGCTTTAACCTCAGCCAAAGCCATGCCATGAGTATGATTACACAGCACCATAATTTACTGTCTTAAATTTTTTACAGCCTGACCTAAAGTGTGAACTTTTTAATAGTATGATTCTTTGGTGTCTTAATACAGATGTAGTGCTGGACAGCGGACCAGTATTGCACAACATTTTTCGAGTTTAAATGGTGCTGAGGTTACCTGTACTGTAAATCGTTTGCTGGGTTAGAAACAAATCAGAATGCATGAAAACTAAATAGTAAGTTTACTTTCTGCAAATGAGAGTATAGTGCATTAACAATACTATTTATACGGATCTAAACCGTTTTTTGTACAAACACCCACCAAGCAGTAGTTTTCATTACCTTTATAAATGCAAACTTCAATATGTATCTGTATCTGATGTACAGAATTACGAAAATATTATGACCATGTTAAATTTCACCCATGTCACCCAGCCCTGCATGTAAACAGGATAAAACAACTGATTAATCATCTTCATGTAAACTGCCTAAAAATTAACTTCCATCAAGATTGTAATTAACCTGATACTGTTATTGAAATGTGACTGTTTTTTTTATTTCCTGTGTAATAAAATCTTACTAAAAAGCTATCTTAAAGCAATTCTTGTAACAATACGCTATAAATTCTGTGCTTGTTACAGCGATTCGTAATGTGAAATTCAAGATTCTGGATGCAGTAATAGCTCAGGAGCCATTACACAGAGGAGGAGGACAGGTTATTCCTACCGCAAGAAGAGTGGTCTATTCTGCTTTCCTAATGGTGAGAGATTTTTTGTTTGTTTGTTTCTCTTTGTCTCATTTGCGCAGTCCTCAGTGTTTCCGTTAGTTGTGGTGGAAAGCTTTCATTTTTGATCAATAACTTGATTAATGATCTTGAGCTCTTGCATGCTAACCCATGGCTCTTTGATGTGATTGGCTACTTGTAGGCTACGCCCAGGCTGATGGAGCCCTATTACTTTGTGGAGGTTCAAGCTCCTGCTGACTGTGTATCTGCTGTCTACACTGTACTGGCACGCAGAAGGTATTACAGACCTCCCACTTCCTACACACACACAGCGCTCAACAGAATTAGAATTCTGCTGACTCTGAGTCTGCTACCACACACTCACACAAACAGTCACACTTACATTAAGAGAGGAATTAAGATGCTGCTGACTCTGCTGGCTGTCACTCACACGCCTGCACACTTATTGTTTATAGCACCGAACCTCAGCAGCACTTTCTTAATAAGCTTTCTTTTACAGTAATCACTCTCTTAAGAGAGCCGTGTCTCATCACTTTGATGGATGTAATGATTTTGTCTTTCAGAGGTCATGTGACACAGGATGCACCAATCCCAGGCTCCCCTCTGTACACCATCAAGGCATTCATTCCCGCTATTGACTCGTTTGGATTTGAGACGGATCTTCGCACACACACACAGGGGCAGGCCTTCTCGCTCAGTGTGTTCCACCACTGGCAGGTATATTACCTACACACTCACTCAGATTTTTCCTAAAATTTTTCCGGCTTAGGAACTTAAAATAAAAATAAAAAATTGCAAGTAAAATGTCAGGAGTCAAGAGTAATATGTAGTCATCGTTTTGATCATATAGGCCTATATCCCACTGACAGCGTATTAACCATAGAGGCCACTAAAAGTATTTGAATTTTTTTCTTGAAAAGTTTTTTACTTAATGTTTTTAATTTGTATTTTGGAAGTAATTTTCTTTCAGAATGCAGTGGTGGGGGTATAATGATACACTTGGCAGTAATTCCGTTTTTGACAAATTCATGAATCAATACTCACATTATTTAAAACAAAATATGAATAGACATAAAAGATGACAGTATCCATGTTATACAAATACATGAAGGAGGCTGCCAATGTATTTTCTGCATGATGCATTTTCACATTTTTGTATTCCAATATCACAATGCTGTAGTGCATTGTTATACCTCTACTGTCAGTTGTTATCACTGAGCAGTTTTTTGCTCATCATCCTACCAGTGAACAAAAACAAACCACCACCATAAGAAAAACGTGCATTATCCCCAGTGCATTCTGCTGTCACTGTCATGACTGTTTTTTTTTCTGAAACATATATTTGGTTGCATTTTGTAAAGTAACTTAGTGTAATTAGAGTGTACCAATGGTTAAAATACATTTTGGAGCCACATGAGCGCATTGTTGCTTGATGGTACCTATTTAAATTGCTAGAAATTTAAACTGTCTTCTGGAAGTAATCCCGGATTTATGTCGGATTAAAAATGAGTCGGTGTATTTTTACACTCTCAGACTGATGTTGACGGTGGGCTGTTGTATGTGTTTGACTGTGTGTGTGTGTGTGTGTGTGTGTGTGTGTGTGTGTTGGTGTGTTTGACGTTGGGTAGTGAAGCACTGAGTCAGCAGCTCATCTGTTCACGTCCCACTAATACATGGTCTCTCAAGAAAAACATCAAATTCTACACGATCTGCTTGCAGAGTTTTTGAAGTCAGGCTTTTTAAAATAAAATCCTTCTTGATCTTCTCTCTATTGCATGCTTTTTCTTTCTTTCTTTCCAGATTGTCCCTGGTGATCCTCTGGACAAGAGCATTGTGATTCGTCCTTTGGAGCCTCAGCCCGCCCCTCACCTAGCCAGAGAGTTCATGATCAAGACACGCAGACGCAAGGTTAGAAAATGCACTGTTCAAAGTCTGCTAGGCCTTCACGGGGGTTAATATCACCAGGGCAGATTTCATCGGGCTGTCCACAAATAAGAGTCTTCTTATTTCTAAGTTAACTCAAAGACATAACACTGTTTTTGTGTTATGCCTGCCTTGACCTTTAGTATTTAGGCCAAAACACTTTATGCAATAGCTTACAGGGCCTAGTGGTTAGGGCATTGGCCCTGCAATCAGAGGGTTGGGGTTCGAATGCCAACTGCTAGTGTCACTGCCGAGGTACCCTTGAGCGAGGTACCATCCCCTCACACTGCTCCCCGCGGGCCTTGTTGGCAGCAGCCCACTGCTTCACTTGGTGAATGGGTTAAATGCAGAGAAAGAATTTCACTGTGTTGTACTTGTATGACTATGCCTGTAACAAATCTCATTCTGCGATACAGCACAGTAAAAGCTGTTCAGGAAAGTTTCCAAAAGATTACAGCAAAATAGTGCAGACAACAAATTATTATTTTTTTAATCTTTCCTGGCTCTGTGCTTATTTACAGGAAAGTATTCTCAGCAGTGGGTGCTGAGTTTGTTCTGCTTTGCTAGCAGTCAGCTTTGACACATTGTCTAGTTGACATACCAAAGATGGACAGTTTTGGATTATAAGCAAGGTTTAATGAGTTCTCTAGTGCAAAATGCACTTGAACAATGTTAAAAATTAGTGTTCTGATAACATCCTGTTGTAACAAAGTAGTACTCCAACAAAGCAAATGTTTCTGTACTATCTCTACAGGGTCTGAGTGAAGATGTCAGCATCAGTAAGTTTTTCGACGATCCTATGTTGTTGGAGTTGGCCAAACAGGATGTGGTCCTCAACTATCCTATGTGATGGGAAAGGACAGTCCAAATATCCCCCCCACCCACACCACATTGCACGAGCACAGCGGACTCCATCTGGTCAGATTTGCCCCAACTGCTGTGTGACACTGCCTCTCTACAGTGTCAACATCTGAGGGATTTCCAGAGGGAGACAGAGCAACTCTTCCGCAGTTCTCACAGCACTCAGTTTCAAAACACAAGCATAGTGGGAGGTGACATTATGTCCATTTACTGTTAACCATTCTCTCTTGCTGACTTTTCTGTGTGCAAGAAAGCTTTTCCCCCTGTCTGAAACAAACAAGTGTTTATTTTTTTATCTTTGTTTTTGTACAGTAATATCATGATAAACAGGCAGAAATCCTTTGTCTTTTTATAGAATCCATGTGAGGTTTGTAAGGATTGAAATAAAACAGTTCTGCTTAGAATTGTGTTGTAAATGGTTTAATGAACTTGAACATAAATGGACAAACCAAAGCTGCACAGACCTGCCAATAAATTGAAGTAATAATAGATTACTGATATATGCAACAAATATTTTATCCTTCATATGTAAATGATTCCAGAGAGCCATATGTTTTATTAGGCATGCTCTTATTTACAACATACTTTTGATTATAGGCCTTGTATTAAGTAAATATCAATGTGGTCTCTCAAAACTGCAGTGAGAGAATTTGCAAGATACATTGTTCTATTTAAAGAAAGGTTTAATGCCAGTTTCAAAGGAGCAAAGCTTGCTTCATTAGTTGAGACATGCAGATTTTTACATTGTCATTGTAGTATCATTTAAAACTGTATCCTAAAATTGATGTTTTCTGGGGCCCAAGTTAGGGATCAGATTTCTTCTAAAAGAGATTAAGATGAGAATTCTAAAAGATTTTAAGATGAGAACACAAAAACGCATTACGGATCAGCTTTGAGGATAAGGACTAGCTGTACTTTTAGACAGTATCACAGTGATATAGTCTAAAAGTCCAGCTAGTCCTTATCCACAAAGCTGATCCGTAATGCGTTTTTGTGTGGAAGTAAATGGAAAGCTTTGTCCAGGCAAAAATAAGTGAATTTGTAATTACATTACAAATTAAGTGAAAAATAGTGCTATTTGGCATGAATGCATCCTTAAATGTACATTCAAAGTGCAGAAACTTCATTGGGAGACTTGGATTGTTTGGTTGTGTTGTGCACACTGTCTACTCTTGAGTCTTTTTGTAGGATTCCCATTTCCATTAGCAGCTTCAATAAGAGGCTTGCTGTCAGGGCTAATTTCTCTTAACAGGCCCAGATCATCAAAATGTGATGGAAGCAACAGCATAAAAGTGTGATCGAAAGGTGTGGTGTTTTTGAGCCTATCACCTAAGAGGTGTTGCGGTGAGAAACTGATGGGTGTAATAAAGCTTAGGCAAAATGTACAATTAACTGCACACCAGGCAAGATGTGTACCTTCAAATTGTGTATGTGCAAGTTTGTATTAGTGCATGGGCTCCAGTGGCCCCAAGAGATGCTAACGTAAAGAGAATTCACTTCAGTTAAAACTACTTCATATAACGCTTGTTTCAAAGCAGCTTTACGGAAATCCGGGTCCAAGTCTACAGCAGCCAAGCCAAAGCTGGCAGAGGAAACTTTACGTTTCTTTTTCTCGCTCTCTTGCACAAAAGGTGGACCAAGATTTCTCAGCAGAACATTGCCTAGAGCAGCACACTGTCTCTGCAGGCTTCTTCCTCCAGTGTATTCTGATTCCATCCATTCCCCAGGTAAATGAAGCACACACCACATGCACAGATATGTAATATTGGACCTTTTTTTTGTATCATTTTTTTCTTTATCTACTGTTAATACACATTTAAAAATCAAATGATTTATGCAGAAATATAGAATACTTCACAAACTTTCATGAACCACTGTAGGCTTTTTGGATCCCCCACCCACCCTAGGACCAATATCCCCAGGGCTGGTGTCAGGCAGACTCTAACCCTGTAGATGTGTATGTCAGTAAACAACAAAGTTGTGCCATAAACTATAAAACACTGAGGAAGAATTAAACTGAGATGAAGGGTGAGGTTTGCATGAGTAGGCAGAAGTCTGGCATTTCTTGAATGTCAGACATGTCTTTCTGAGTTATGTGTTAAAGTTTGCTTTTGTGTTGCTGCTACTTTATATAATTTTCCATGGGATGGATAGAGAGAAACGAGTATGCGCAAATATGTTCAAATGTCCTCAAAGCATGATGCTATACATTGCTACACATGAGATGTAACGTGGTGCAGGTTGTGCATTTGTGAAGGTCGTATGGCTTATTTGTATGGTCAGTTCAGTCTGTGGTGGATATCTATACAGTATATGTGTGTACCATATGAATGTCAATGTACTCTATTAGTGGTAGGGCCTCTACATTCTTGTCACATATATACCTGTCCCAGCTTCTTAACTAGTTATTGCAAGGGTTCCCAATGCCACTCCTAGTGAACCTGAACTATGAATCTTGTGTGTTGTTTTACAAATTACAGAGCATGGGGTTACCAAGACTGGGAACCCCTGAGTTAAAGAGCTGAATCAGGTGTGTGGAATGAGGGAAGCCCAAAAATGTGTGGGAGTGAGAGAGCCATCTCCACTCAGAGTGAGCAAGGCCACTTTTGGATAGCCATATGTGTCTGATAGGTCCATACAATCATCGTCTATAAAAAGAACAAAAAACTCCACTGAAATAATACTGTTATTCATTCATTTGATTATTTTTATTCATTTGCTTCATTCCTATTAATGCACAAGAGTGTAAAAAGTTGAATCAAAACCTAAAAAAACAGTGTGTGTTTCTGTGTTTGTTTGTGTGTGAGAGTAAGAGAGAGGTGAAACAAATGCACAGACAGTGATGCAGAGAGACAGCGTAATCTAGTAATTACCTCAAGGTGTCTGTTAAGATTTTGAGAAAGAACAGCAGCTACTGCAGAGTGAAGGTAATGAACATTCTGTGGGAGGCAGGTGAGCGTTAGTGTGAAGCGTTAATGTACAGAAATATAAGCTGGTGAACATGTCAGCGGTGACTGACAGCAAATTAACTACTATTAAATAGAACACACCATTTTTTATAAGACATGAAAAAAACATAACAGGATTTTCTGATGTAATAAATATGAGAGTAATATTGCGTTCAGATTTTCCTGAGGTCTTGGCTCACTGGTGCGTCATTCTATATTTAGCAGGAATGCCCAGATTGTAGCCAGTGCTGCAAGGCTGTGTGTGTGTGTGTGTGTGTGTGTGTGTGTGTGTGTGTGTGTGTGTGTGTGTGTGTGTGTGTGTGTGTG
>JBBPDC010000028.1:6565934-6586958 GCA_037974485.1 Hemigrammopetersius urotaenia
TTTTGTGGGGGGGTGTGTGTGTGTGTGTGTGTGTGTGTGTGTGTGTGTGTGTGTGTGTGTGTGTGTGTGTGTGTGTATGTGATGCTACAGCAACCGCCTGCTCCATCAGAGGCTTTTTTTTATTGCTACCAAACCCAATTAGCCTTTCTCTGGTCTCCATGGCAACGGAGTCTGGCGCCTATGAATGCCACACAAGGCCTTGCCCTGGGCAGGCAGGCCATTGGCCATAGTTCAAACCAATCAGATTACGGGGTCCCATGGTGCACCAGCGGACATGAGTAATTATGGGTAATCATATCTGGACATGGAGACAGGACATGAAGTGCTGGCTATGTCTGCGTGTGTGCACGTGTGTTTGTGTATTTTTGCCTGTGAAGTGGTCATTTCTAACTTTCCCCATTCCACTCTCTCCCTCTCTGTTTCTCTCTTTTTCTTGCTCTCTCTCATTTTGAATCCCCCAGGGGAAATATGCTAAGAGGAAGAGTCGCTTTAAGCGTTCTGATGGCAGCACCTCTTCTGACACAACCTCAAACAGCTTCGTCCGGCAGGTAAGACCACCTGCATGTCTTTGCAACCACAGTATTGCTGCATGAACATCCCTCCTGCTGGAGAGCGACGTGCTATCGGGAGCTGTTCCTCTGAGATCACTGTGACCCATCATTTGCAGAAACCGAAATTGAAAATACCAGATACTAGGACTGGGCAATATGCAATTTCTGAATACATTGTGTTATTGTCAGTATTCGAACATCACTTGCCAGCTGCTTGCCTCATTATGAACTCCTGATCTGGACATTTCAGTGTTTTCTTATCTCCCAACACACCTGGTCCAGCTGTTCATATCCTTACCCCCCCCCCCCTAAGAGAGTTGATGTGTTGAAGCATGTGTCCAAAATTACTGCCAGTACATTAACTTTAATACATTTTTTGGAGATACAAGGTTTTGTCCTGGCAGTGACAACATGCATTTCCAGACTTAGAGATCTGGTAAATCTTGAATACAAAACCAAAAGTGTCACATTTAAAAATACTGTCATGAACTATTATGCAGCGTTTCTCACACTATCCTGCATTAAATCCAGTTATGCACAACTGCGATCTACAGTTTGCTCAAAAAAATATTACATAACTTATCACAATAATAATATTTTATTGATTTTTCCAAGTGAAGAGAGAATAACACTATCATATATAGTAATATATACAGTAATTCCCTGCTTTTTTCAGGGGTTACGTTCCAAGAGCACCCCCGTATAGTGAAAAACTATACGGGGGTGTTGTTGTGTTTTGGTAAAAATGCATATTTTTATAGAGTAATCCCTAAATATGCCCCCAAATATGCTCCCAGAACACTTTAAAGTCATTTAATGTCTCAGTTTAATGCATTACCCTTAAAGAAAATGTAAAGGTATTCATAAACCCGTATTTGAATAAAATGTAAACCCATATTCGAATTTAAATTCCCCGCTAAGATATGCATCTTTAAAACCTAATCTAACCTAATCTAATATTTCACTTCTTGAAGTAGTTCAAAGTTTATTTTAATAATTGTTTTGTATTACTGTTGTAGTGTAATATTCAACCTCTTTTATTAATTTCTTGACTGACTATGAGCGATTAGTGCCAAGAATTTGTTGACATTCAGTAAAATCCTTTCTGTCTACTGATCCTACAACATCACCTTTATGCTTAACAGTTGGCAAGGTGTAAATGTTTAAACTCCGTTTTTCTCCAGAAAACAAAAAAGTCTATTTTCTCTTTCATCAGAGCATAGCTCTTGATTCCAAAATGCTATTCTTCCTAACGGGAGATCACAGCAAAGAGTCCTTTCTGATGGCTCTTATGAGTGACTCATGTTCAACAACACTCAGTGCATCACCGTTCTCATTAACTTCCATTTCATAATGACATTTCAGGGAGTGACAAACAAAAGCAGGACGTGTTTAGAAATCTTTAATAGTCTTCTCTTACTTTGTATGAGTCAATTAGTTTCAGATCCTGAGTCAGCTGCATGAATGAGTCCATGAACAACACTCTGAGGGGTTTAAAGGGTCACATAATTTATTACACTCTAAAATTGTCTACACCTGACTTGGATTAAAACTTAATTAGCTCAGAGACCTGAGAGAAAAAAAACATAACTACGTTATTAACACTTCTAATGGACTGCAAGGGTGCCCAATTTTTTTGCAGATTTGTTTTTTGGGTTTTTGTTATTTCAGTATATTAAATTCAGCAAATAATGAATGCACAATTCACCATTAATATTAGCTCAGATGTGTTTGTTCTCTATGTTGTATTAATTGCTTTTCTAAGTCAGTTTAAAAGAAAATATGACATTTGGCCCCCAAAACATCACGAAGAATCACAATACATAAAACCAGAACACCAATACTACACAAGTGCAGGCAGGACAGGAATAAGGAGAAAGTGCAAAAAAACTCAAAAGCAGCCATACAATAACAGTACAACTTTCAGCTGTAGTCTGTCTTCCGTTGTTTTTGCAGCTCTCCATCTCTCCCTAAGTCTGTTTGTTTTTTACTAAATCTTCAGTGCAGACAAGAGTAGGGCTGCTCTGTCCATTTGTGACCTATGTTTACTCGTTTAACAAAAGCTCTTTTGGTGCTCGGCCTCGCAGAACACCATGTTCCATCACCTACACAGACACGCTGCACCTGTAGCTCTCGCCCTCATGTTGGCTTGACATTTGAAGAAAGGTTCCTGTGTCACGCTGTAATGCTTCCTCCTTTTCTGTGCACCCTCTCATCCATGCCCCTGCTGCATGACATTTGCCCACCAGCAAGGGGTGTCACACTAAAAAGCCTCCCTCCTGCTTACCAACACAGGATACCATTCCTTACCGGCACAGGAAAGGTTATACCAGGTCCAAACACACACCTGCACCAGGCGTGGCGGTGCCAGCAGAAGAGCCCTAAGCCACACCCATTTAATGGAGTAGAGGTAGAGAAGGTGTCTTATAGAGATCAGTTCATGTTGTGGAGGAAACCTACGTTCCTCTCTCCACCCAGTGTTTAGTCTGATGTCAGTGCATGTGTTTGGTTGGGGATGTAAACATAATTGAGAACTGCTCTGCTACATTTCGCAGTCCTGTGATGTTGCATGAATGGCAGCTTGAAAGATAAAACGCTACATCTGTCACCGAAGAAGCTCATCCGTGTGATAGAAGATATATTCACAGTGAGCGAGAATCAGCTATGATTATCATTACAAGAAAATTGGGGTAAGGATTAAATTTTAAAAAAATGTAAAAAAAGTAGTGATTAGATACAGAAGATTGTGCCAGAAGATTAAAATGAAACTCATTAAACTGTAAGCTTGTGATTTCAGGTATTAATCCTGAGACTCATTGTCCAGTGACTGTCATGGAGGGTAACATGGCACATATTGTAATGTCTTAGATCATTTTATAAGTATTTGGTCAAGATTAATATTAGACACAGTGCAGCTTATTAATTAAAAAGTAACTACTTGTAGTTTCATATTCTTTAGAACTAGAATCCTGAGACTGGTAGTACTAAAAGTCTTTAGTTGTATTTGCCCTATTTTTCTCTTGTTGTATCTCTGCTGAACATGTATTGCAGACTACAGAACACAGATGTGTGTTTGTGTGTAAGTGAGCAAAAGTTGGTTATTCCCTGTAATTCCTGTATTAGGCCAGTTTATTGTAAGTGCTATGAAATAAATGAAATATATGTAATCAGTGTAGTAACAGAATGAACATTTGTAACTGACCACAGTCCCTTAAAGTTTGAGTGGTAAAATAAATAGATAATCAATATTATTATAGACAGATAGTAATGGATACATCATTACTGTACTTGTATATTTGATTTTGTGGTGTAGTTCTATTACACTGTCATATGCTTACAAACACACGTTCTTATTTTATCCATCATATTCTAGTCAGATATTTGCATTCACATTTGGGCTCAGAATGGAATCCCTGACGATTCCTACTCTACAGCAGGAATGGCCACAGAAGGGGGTCCATACGCAATGCATAACTCCAGACCCACCATCTGTGCCTCGGCTTTCCAGAGCCAAGATGAAGGCAGCCAGTCGTACTGTAGCCTACTATGACTTTGACATTAGTGTTCGCACTGAGACAAGTGATGCATTCGAACGGGCGTGTCATTTCCGCATCAATAAATTGTCAATCACTGCCAAAAGTAAGTAAACGGAGAGACAAAAAATGCGATTTTGCTATATATTCTATACAGATGGAATTGATGTGCCCATTTGAATCAAGTTGGTTCAAAATATCCACTTTTTCAGTTTGCCAAAGATTTCCCTTTTTTGTATTGAATTGTATGAACTTGATCCAGATGGACCAAAGCACAGAATTCAGCCTATTCATTAAAGCAGCTACAGAGTAACACATGGAGAAGGATATATTCTGCATTGACAGGGCATGGAAATGTTCGTGTCTACAATTGAAAGAGTGTTATTATATGTCTAAACAGTTACAGAGATGTTGGTTTGCATAATCTGCCTGAGCAAGTGTGTACAGTATGTACGTGTGGCTCCCCCCATCTTTGGCAGCTAAAAGCACTGGGGAAAAAAACAGTGTAGCCCTTGGTACCATACACACCCACGCGTGTGCACACAGATGAACACACATAGACACACAGTAGTGCTGTTATACCGGCCCAGGTTGCCATGGTGACCGGGGCTCTGAATCTCCCCCAACACGCTGCGCTGTAGGAAGAGCAGAAGGGAAATGGACCTGCGTGAGCTTGTGTGTGTTTGTACACGCACGTGCTGGTGTGTGTTGACCCATGGAAGTAATGTTGGAGCCACTGGGTACCCGGAACAGCCAGGGTTATAGATCAGGGTCACTATCAAACACACACATCTAAATATGTAACATGCACACAGACATTCAGCAGTGCTGGATAAGACAATAACGTCCTGCTCGCTGGCTGGCCATGAGCAGCAGATAAAGGACAGACTAGTGTTTGATCATGGCCTTAAGCGGCAGCTGCACAACAAAACATCACTTCACCCTTTATGAATATGTCACAGCTGAGGCCACACAATTACCGGCTAGTTTATGGCAGGACTGCGTATATGCATCTGTGTCTGCGTACAGAGAAAGGCAGCCAGAAGGAGAAAGTAAAATGGAAATGATTGTACATGTAAGATGTAACTAAATGTAATTTTTACACATATTCAAGAGATTTTTTCTTGTCTGGAGTGTGCTTCTGTTTGCTACTGAATATGAAGATAAAAAACTTCTTGGCATCACATTGCAAATTGCAGGTCTAAATCATCACACTTGCCTCCAACCAGTTGAATTTTTAAGCTATCTCAGACAGATGGTATGTGACATATCATCAGCGATGGGAATAATGGTGCTATAAATAAACGGCGTTACTAACAGCGATACTTTTTTTGGTAACGAGTAATCAAACGAATTACTGTTTCCCCCGTTACAATGCTGTTACCGTTATTGACAAAAAATGCGCGTTACTATAACTGAGAACACTGAAGCGGTTTTCATGCAAGCAGCGTCTCTCTCAGCCATAGGACCTCTCTTTCTCTGGGGTGTGTGTGTTTGTGTGTGTTCAGGGCCGGGGCGGGACACATAACCAGTGATGATGATTCGTGTGTCTGTAAACGTGGTGTAACTGAGAAGGCGATGATTGGCTTAGATTGAGTACATTTCCATTGTTTGCCAATCAGAGGCAGAGTAATGCGGGTGCAGAGTAGTGCACTTTTCCCTCGCTGAGGTGAAAGGCAAAAAGGTTGAATTTGATAGTTGTCTCTCACGTTGTCCCACAACAACATTAAAATAGTGTAGATTAGTATACAATGTTTTATATTTATTTTATAGTATAGTATAGTATTTTATAGTATAGTATATTAAATTAGATAGTTTCTTTGCCTGGTAATTAGTTACTTTTATAATGATGTAACTCAGTTACTAACAGTTACTATTTGTGAGAAGTAACTAGTAACTATAACTAATTACTTTTTTAAAGGTACATGCCCAACACTGCATATCATGTGACAGACTGTCATCTGGAAGAGAATTCTCGGGGCTTAATAAAAGCGTCTTTGAGTACATTCAAAAGCGCTCTATGAATAAAATGTAGTATTATTATTGTTATTAATAATTTCTACAAACAAAAAATACATATCCATAGATTTTTATTGGGGAGTATCATTTTTGCATTCTGTAAATATCAATATCATTATATAAATATAAATATCAAATATCAATAAAAAATTGTTTTTCTCAGTATCTAGGTAGATATAGTTAAACAAGCTCTCCCACTGGTTTAGGTGCTGGTTTGAAGCTATGCTTTGTCCCCTAATGTAACTGTAAAATCATGGAATTAACTAAACACATTTTGATTACCAAGGGTAATTATTTTGTGAGGGAAAATGTCACATCACTGAATATGAGCTGTGGTCAGTCCAGTGGGTTTCTATCAGACATTATCAATCAGCAGCTCTATCAGATTTAGTCACTCTGGAAAGCTACATAGGGGAAAAATGTTAACATGTGTGTTTCACGCTTCAGGTAAAACATAAAGCGCTGTTTATAAACTTCAGATGTTACAATGGGCAAAAAAAAATCACGAGGAAAACCATTAGCTGAAGGCTTACATCCTACTAATGTCCCATAGGGGTGCCTGCAGACTTTAATAGGCACTTTATTACCAAAGCTATACAGGACCCATTCTGTACCTAAACCATACTGTGATGGTATGGAACTTGCAGCAAACTTTAATTTTCCAGTGGATCTCAGTCCGGTAGCGGTGTTTCGGACGCATCAGCAGTTCAGTTCTCTCCCCTCAGTTGATGACTGGTCATCGTCCCAAAACCGTATCCATTTAGTCAAACCAACATAAGATTTTTCTGTCAGAGCTTTTTTGACATTGTGGTCTTTTACTATTTATATAGTTTGAGTTTTTTTCTTGTCATTATTCAGCCGTTTGACGAATACCTAACCCAGCTAACCAGGTGTGTCACTCCCACTGAAATGTATTTTTGGCCTAAACAGATACAAAGACTTTGTTGACTTCCCAGTTCGTTTGCATCTCCATTGTTGTTTTATTGCACGCACAGTAAAAAACAGTGGCCTCTTTATATGTCAACATTCCGACCAATGATGAAGCCGTTTTGAGGTCAGCTCAGCTGTCCTCACGTACTGGTCACTTTATTTGTACTGGAAAAACATTTGTCCATGGTTCCAAGTGTTAGTGGAAAAGAACCAGATAACCAGATAACTTATTGTCTGGTAATTAACTTCATTACCTTAGTGTTTTGAAGAATGTGTGTGGTGATATAGACACACTGCTTATCCAGTGCTGATTGACAGTATATAAACGTCCAGCTACATTAGCCTTGTAGCTCTTCGCAGCTTTCATACCCACCTTGATGTAAAGAGGAAAAATAAACTTGATTTTTGACCACCAGAGCATGCGTTAGGAACCTGTTGACATCTTAAATGTTGAGAAAGAGATAACAGACCGACATACAGACAGAGACAAATGGAAATGTAGAGGCAACAGACAGGCAGAGAGATTGAGAGAAAAAATGAGACTGTGAAAAAATGTGTGAAAGCAAGAGGATATTTCTAGAGGTGACAAATTTTCTTCTTGAAAATCTTGTTGGAAGATTAAAGATTGCTCTCTAACAGTGTTTTGAAATGTCGTCCACCTTTTAAGGGGGATTCCACCAGTTCAAAATGACGGAATAATTCTTTGAAATCTTCTTTACTTGAATTGCAGGCAAGGATCTCATCTCAGTTCAGCAATGTCTCAGGCATCAGGCCGCACATTCATAAAAATATTAATGCAATTACTTTCTATGAAGGATCATTAAGTGCTTCACATGTCTGATTCACTCTGAACCATCTTCTAATACAGTTTTGAAAATCAGTGGAACTCACTTTAAAGTGTAAAATTTATAGTGTGATAATTTATCGCAGTTGTTCAGCCAAAGAGCAATTTTATAATAATTTGGTTGATCAGCAAAAGCCACATTGAGATTAGCCTTATATCCAGTTATTTTTTACATAGATTTGACATACTAATTACAGTATTATGTGCAGTTTGAAGATACATTTTAGTCAATAAACTGACTGATGTTAATAAGTAAACTGTGGTGAGGTGTCTGGATTTTGTCTCACTTGTTGGGGAATAAGTAACGGTAAATAGGCTTGCTGTGAATTTAGAAAGAAACCTGATATCAGAGTGACTCATTTCTAATAAAGAGAATACTTATGATGATGAGACAATGATGAATGTCATCATTATCAGATTACTGAAGTGCTTGTAAATGTGTTGGACAGTTTATTGCCAAAATCTGATTTTCTGCAGTGAGCGTGTGTGTGTGTGTGTGTGTGTGTGTGTGTGTGTGTGTGTGTGTGTAAGCACACTCACTGACTCATCTGACCGGCATATTAACTAGTCTCCATCTAACTGATGCCTTTGTGAGTCACACCACTGATACGCTGTTCGAAACAGTGGGAGAGTTTGCATTGGTCAGACACTCTCCTACTAGATGTAATAATAGATGTAATGCGTCAGGTGCCCATTTGTCATCAGAGGGGCTGTAAATGAGGGTTTTCTCACTTCCTCCCTCCACCACTCCACTCTACACACACACACACACACACACAGCTGACGACTACATTCCCAGCTACACTTTAGTACACACCACTTCATACCACTGCTAAATATGAGAGAGAGAGGGGGAGAGGGGGAGAGGGGGGGGTTAGTGAGGCAGGGAGGAATGAGAAAAGAGAGCGAGTGAGAAAGGGAGGTACAGGAGAGTGAGTAAGAGAGAGACTGGGGAGAGAAAGAGTGAGAAACAAGAGAAAGAGTGAGAAACAGAGAGAGAGAGAGAGGGAAAGAGAGAGGCGGAGTGATGTGCGTCTGCCTGCCTGTGGCTAAATTTAACCCCTAGTCTGCAAATGTAGCACAAGTTCTGCAATTTGACCCCCCCCAGCCCTGAACTGAGTTCAGGTTCCATGTCAGAGTGTGTGCATGTGTGTGTGTGTGAGAGAGAGAGAGAGAAAGAGAGAGAGAGAGAGAAAGAGGAAGACAGTGGCGGAAAGTGGGTTGGGGCCTTGAGGTTAGCAGAGCAATTGGCCATTCTCTGACACACACTTAGAACTTTTTGGACACACTTGCATACACACCCTTGTCTGATTGACACACGTATCACGTTTGGAGCGACTTTCTGGCTGTGATTCAGGGTTTGCCGTGGCAAGGAAAGAGTGCCATGGAGACAAATGAACGGATTCGCAGGCCTGTAACGGTAAGAAGGATCCGGAAAAGCTTCAATATGAATGTGTGTTTGTGTGTGTGAGGAATTATTACATTGAAACATCTTACATTCACACTTTCAAAGTTTTTGACGGCCTATTTCCTACTCTTTCTCCCTGCCTCTCCCTTTCCGTGGCGGTGCAATTCCATTTTGGGCTGGGCAGCTGCATAGGCCCTGTGGGTTTAAATTAGACATCCAGGACTGCGCAGGGATCCCTCTGCCACCTCTTACCCAGACACAGTGTTATTTCTGTGGGCTTGCGGCCCTCTGAAGGCCCCTGACTTGCTATAGTGTGATTTTCAAATCATTCTCATGGTGCTCTATAACCCATAATTATGTTCTTTGATTGGAAATTAGCACAGCAGGATGTAAATGACTACAATTTAGACATATTTTGGGAAAATGTATGCTTCTGAGAACACAGATTTATAAAAAGCTTACAGTAGTTAAAACAGTAATAACTGATATAAGAAAATGGTGGTTTGTGTAAATGCAAAGAGAAGAACAGGCCTGGCATATGTTTGACATGACGTTATTCTAATAGATCAACTTCAGACTGGACCAGCTGACCCTGTTAACCCTTACAACTACTCATTACTTGTCATTCCTGCTATATTTGTGAAATGTAATTATGTAGTTATGTATTTTATTTCAAAATAAATTACATAATTATTACATATTTAATTACATTGGGAGCAATGTAGCAAATTGACATTTGAATCTGCTGTTTCTGATGTCCAGGATCTGCATTTCCAAAAGAGCTTGTTTTAATTAGCTTGGAGCGAGAAACGATTCAAATCAATTGTCACCATTCCTTTGTCCTATATAGCAGTAACTACAACCTCTGAGGCAAAGAGTTTTATTATACAGAGCCTTCACTTTACTGACAGTCTGTTATTAATATGGAATTATTATGAATTTGCTCGAAAGACTAAATGCATCAAAACCAGAATGCTGAATTTGCAGACTGTGCAAGTGAACTTCTAAAATGTTGGGATTTCTTTTGGATCTTAGCCCTTGAAATGGCGCTGTTGTAGGGTACTACGTTACTTATATGCAGCTTACATATGCAGCTTACTTTGGCACTGTAATGCAAACTGTTATTTATAGTGTTGGCCTGGCACCTAAATGCAGCACTGGTAATGGTAATAAACATTTATTGGAAATAGTATTAGTACTATTAATGTTTTTGCATGTTTAATTTTGCACTCAGAATACTGCTTTTACTAAATATAGCCTAAATTATCAGGGTTTATAGACACCCTTCATGTAAGTACATTGTATAGAGTATTAATAAGGATGCTCAGTATCAGCAGGTACTTGAGGATCGAAAGGGAAAAGGTTCCCTGTCTGTGCATTACTAGTCATTTATATGGGTGGAGGTAGCTCAGTGGGTAGGATACTTGCCTCCGGACCAAGAGGTCATAGGTTCGAATCCTACCTTCAGCACACCACCACTGGGTCCCTGAGCAAGACCCTTAACCCCAAGTTGCTCCAGAGAGACTGTCCCCTGTAGTTAGAGAATGAAAGTTGCTTTGGACAAAAGCATCAGCTAAATGCCTTAAATGTAAATTAAACAGTTACTATTTTTTGAAAGCTAAGTTTGAATTTTGTGTTTGCTTTTGTCCAGTTGTAGGGATTTCAGTGTGTCATGCTGTCTCTTAAATCTATTAAAGAAACTTGATGTGATTTGAGGCAGATGTGTGAGGATTTGTGCTGCACTTTGCTTGGTGCTAACCTGGTGACAGCTTTCATTTCTTGTCTTATCTGCTGTAGCACACAAGCTCAGTATAAATCTAAAGCAGCAACCACCAGACACCAAACATGTCTTGGCTGATCAGCTATATTTAGTGTAAGACTGTGTCAGTTTCAAAAATGCACATGAGATGCAGATCCCAAAAGTGTAGTGCGTGTCCCACTGCTTCTAATTTGTCCAAGAACTATATTGTATATATTTCCTCCTTGAAGCTTTTTCTTATTTTGTTGTTTTGCACTTTGAATTAGAATTGGTGTATAGCTTCCAGATATGCAGTTTTCTACTGTAGGATTTGATCAGAAACAGGAATTATAGCACATTTAGTTGTTGTTTACGCCAGGACCTGTCGGAGTCATCCTGTCGGAGGTGATATTTGATCCAGTGTGACATCTGCACTAACCTGCTGTTCGGCGCAGGTTATGTTTGGGGTGGGAAATATGTCAGAAATATACAATTATGATACATTTCTCAGTGTGATGACAAAAATACCAGTAGTTATATGTAAAAAATATTTAATTTACAATTGCAATTTTTAGTCTGTTTATGTTATGGCATTTAGCAGACACTCTTATCCTATACTAAAATCAACACCTGCTTTTAACCAAGTTACTGCCAGCCAAGTTACACACCTTAACAAACCCTGTCAAAAGAAAAAAGTCAGAGGTTAATAACAAGCAAGGATTGTAAGGACCTGAGGTTTAAACATAAAGAAAAGGATGTTTAAGAGATAAACGAGAGGACTGGTTAGTCACCACAGTGCTGCTTGAAGAGATGGATCTTCTGACGATGTTTGAACACAGCGAGGGACTCCACAGATCTGATTGCAAGAGGGAGTCCAAGACTGAATAGAGTCTTGATACATATCTTCCTCTTCTTTTGAGCAATGGAGGTTCAAGACGAGCAGTGCTTGAAGCCCTGCGAGGATGAGAAATGACACGCTCCCAAAATTTTATGCACTGTAATGAAACCTGACATTGGACAATGTTCTGTAAGCAGTAATGATATCCACTAGATGCTCAGATAAGCATATTATGGTGTGATTTGGAACATATCCCAATATTTTTAATCCAAAATATCACCCTTTTGTTTTTAATATAGCTATGACCAAGAAGTCTGCTCGCTGTTTCATCGAGGCTCGTTTGGCACAGTATTGTCTTCAGTTGACCTTGCTTTTTGAGTTACAGAAATGACTTTGGAACGTGTATTCCTCAGACTTTTATTTACAGAAATGATATTGGATAGGTATTCCTTAAACTTTGTTTGGTAAATATATTCTTTTTAATACTTGCCACAGACATTTTCCAAGGTCATTCTATTTCAGAACATTGAATGTTCTATTCAGTGTTTTGGCCTGAGCACACACAAATGCTGATGCTGCCTGAAGTGATGGCTCACTGTTAGATTTGAGAGAAGTCTCACTGATGATTCATGACTGAAAAGACTTTGTTTAGAGAAACAAATTAGCACTCAAGTATGAGAGTCCCTGCCTCTATCAAAAGGATCCACAGATCTGCCATGACAGTAGAAAAGAATGTTTAAAATTTTAGTCAAGCAAATTGTTACTCTTGCTCGTCCCAGGGTGTTACGCTTGTCATATTCAAATGGCAGCTGTCACACAAACGTTTAACATGTTGTCACACGGCTCCTAAAAGCGGGCTGGACTGTCATGTCTCCTTACTGCCTGCAGGCCTGGATAAACAACAGGCAGCTCCAAAAGTCTCTATTAGATATTTCGGTTGCTTTCTGTTAATTCAAAGACAAAGCTATGTATTGCATTTAACAGTTTTATAATGAATTAGGTTTTAATCCTTAAGAGTATTTAATAACTGGGGTATTTTGTACTTGGGGCATCCAAGCAGAATATCAAAACTGGCCATATAACAAGTCAAAAGTTAGGGTTAGGGTTAGAGAAATCTGTGTGTTTTATTAAAGAAATCTGTGTGTTTTATTAAAGAAACCTTGTGTCTTTTAACTCAGCTTACTTGAATTCTGTACTTTATCCAACACCGTAGACTGTGTAGTTGACTCTGCACTTTGCAAATCACTCTGGATCTCATTTAGTGGTAACATAAAACCGAGTGGTAATTGTTCAATTCACATATTCCACACTCACTCAACTTTTAGGTGTTATGGTTGCTGGGCTATGGTCCTCACACACTTACCTACTGGGTAGTGTGTGTGTGTGTATAAGTGATTTTACAGAGCTTTTCTCATCAGCTCTCCCACACAGTCAATCTCGTTCTTTCTCCTCTTTGTTACCTCACTTTTTCTCTTTTTCATTCCCTCACACTCATGCTGTTGGATTCTGGGCAAGCTTGAGTCCTGAAGTGAAGTGCTAAGTCTATTTTTTTCTGGGGCTGGTTAATTTAAAATAGCATATGTAGGGAGAAAATAGAAACTTATAAACAAGGCTGAGGAATGAACTGTGTTCATGTTGTTCAAAAAGATCAGTGAAGACGAGTGCAGCGTAATTATATTACCAAGATGTTATAGCAATGATAGTTTTGTTATTGCTGTATTTAACTGAAGGATCTGCATTTCCACTAAGACGAAATGAATATGTCACTTAAGACGCAAGCATTCATTGGCTTTTTATTCTGTGAAACTAGCTTAACTGACAAAGCTACGCTTAATTTGTTCAGAAACACCAGCAAGAATCTTAAGCCATAAAAATGCTGTTGGAACTTGCTAATATATAATGATGCTCAGGTAGGCTCAAGGCTCATTGATTTATGTAGGCCATACCATCTGGTGCAGTCCCACAGAAGATCTATTGGTTTATGCTGGCTATGAAAGAAAGTTGTTAAAACACACACAGCTTGCTGAGTGTGAGTCTACATAGCGGCAGAGCGCTCAGAGTGCCCACGCTGACCCCTGTCCACAGCCGAGAACGCCTACAATGGACATCAGAACTGGAAGAAGGTGACCTGGTCTGATTAATCATTATTTCTTTTGTGGCCGGGTGTGTGTCCATTGCTTATCTGGGGGTGAGATGGCACCAGGATGCCCTGTGGGAAGAAGGCAGTGTGATTCTCTGGGTAGTCAAGTGAATGTTACTTTGACTCTTTTACCTGCCTAAATACTTTTGCAGACCCCTTCTTGACAACAGTGTTCCCTAAAGGCAGTAGCAAAAATTGGTTTAGGATCCTGATCATTCAGGATGGAGTAAAGCATGCAGCCACTGGCACCTGGAGCAGTGGAAATGTCTTTTCTGGAGTGGCTATTTACTTTTCTGGAGTGGCTAATTGATGGTTGAATCTGGGTTTGGCAAATGCTACCAAACAGAATGCACTAGAACATCGGTCGTAAGCCAGGCCTTCTTGGCTGTACTCTTTTGATCAAACCGACTTGAATTTCCACAAACATACTTCAAAATTTTGTGGAAAGCCTTCCTAAAAGAGTGAAGGCCGTCATACCTTGGTGGAGAGGTGAGGTGCAGCTCATGGTTTGGAGTGGGGTGTCCAGTAAGCTCATATAGGTGTGACCTATATGTCCATATACTTTTGTCCATATAGTGCATAATATCGATGGACTTGATTGCTTTTATAGTTTATAATTTTTTATAGTTTATAACATTACAAATTATGGTCAATTTGGTGAAAAGGAAATCCAGGGCTTTATTAAAGTGACTTTAGTAAGTGGTCTGTGCGCGTGTGTGTGTGTGTGTGTGTGTGTGTGTGTGGGGGGGTGTGTGTGTGTGTGTTTAATATAGTGTTTCTCATCATGAGCTTGTTGTAAGAATTCTTACTGCTTTTGGCTATGAATAATTTAACATCGTTTTGCGTGGCATATGTAAAGGCACATTCTCACCTCTATTTTAAAACTAATCAAGTACACATACACACGTTGATTCGCATAAACTTGCGCATACACACGCATTGAGTCATTCTTCGCAGCTGTCCACATGCCTGTCCGCACCTCCCACAGTTCAGAGTGTGTCTGACACCTGAAAAGCAGTGAGAGGGAAAAAAAGGGAAGGAACAGGCTAGAAGAGAGGAGTGGGTGGCTTATATAAAGACACACTGGCACTCTGTGGTTTACTGTCGAAAACTGTTATAGCTAACAGAGAACATTATTTGCATGAATAAAAACAGACACACTGAAACAACCATGATTATCTGATGCAAATTTTTCATTTTTTCATTTTGATTTATGTTTTACATTGCATGTAAACTGGCAATATTGGTTATATTAATTAGATAGTACTCTGATGATTGCTTTAATAATTAATAAGCAGGTGTTTGAAAAAGGCCATACACATTCTGTGTGCATAAAAAGAAAATACCTGTTTTATATGGCATATTTAATAGACCTTTTAATCTCATTAGTGCAGACACCCATCAAGCAAAGGGAACAAACAATATTTCATATTTCTGCAGAAAAATGGAATTTAGACATACTGCAGCTCTGGAACTCCTGAGGTGAGGTCTGTGTATGAGCAGGGATGTGGAATCAGAATCGACAGATTTTTGTTTCAGATGGCATCAGTTATTTATTCATTTGTTTATTTATATATTTTTGGCAAATCTGTGTTGCAATTTCATGATGTAAACAATGTGAGCCAGATAAGAGTCCTCATGCTCTATTTGAATGTTGCTTCTGCTCTCCTATACTCAGAGATCGTAGCATAATTGCTCATGACTCATTCTGCTAAACAGCCAGTCGTCTGGCCTGATGGAGCACTTATTTTAATTCATGTTATTTAAATAATGGTTTAATAATGTCAAATGCTATGTTTGGCCTTTTAAAGAGCCAATATTTTTGCAAATTCAGCTGATAGAATGTAGAGGAAATGTGTTTCACCATGATGCTTAATATAGTGACTAAATGCTGCCTAATTATACACACTAAGATGATGGCCTGAAGAATTTATTATTATTATTTTTCAACTTGTTTCTTTTATTAGGAACCAAAGTGAAAACTTGGTACACAGTTTAGTAACCCGTCTGCTTGTTCCCCAAACCTACATGATTTCTTGTTTCATGCCTTGTTTATCTCTGTTTACACTGTCTAGGAGTTCATTAACTATGGACAGTATTTCATTGTAGAACATGTTTTTATATGTGAGCTCTAGAGAGATTGCATGACTGTTTATAAACTCCAGTGTTTAGAGAAGACTTAAGGTGTTATGTTAAGGTCAGAAGCTGAACTGAGGGCTCAGTGTGGCAAACATACACTCAGAGGACTAAAATTACTGTTTACGATAGATGTTTTTAATACAATATTTTTGTTGCAGATACAGATAGAATGTCTCTAACATATTAGTCCACGGAAACTTTTTAGTTTGCAAATAATTATAATAATTATTGCTATAATTCATTATATTTTTCCACTCTACACATACCACTGTTTCTGTCAGTACACCACTTTGTGCTGCTGCTTCATGAGCTTTTTATTCTCTTATGTATGTCGGACAATGACTCTAATACTACACACTGCTATTGTTTTTAAATACCTTTTCACTTTTTATCACATTCTATGTCTCCACATCTTTCAGAATCTACAGCTTTTACATCACTTACATAATAACTAGGCATACATACAATGCATATTAATATATTCTTCATGTTTTGTATAATTATTGCACTTGTAAATACTCTTTTTCCCTTCCTTTATTTTCTAATGTAGATTTTCATGTTGCACAGCTATACAGTACCTGAGCCTAACAAGCATTTCAATGTATAATTGTGACTGACATTTTGTGCTCATAACAAAGTTACATAAATCATGAAGAAAGCTGCATTGCACGTTCACATAAAATTCATACCTAGAATGCATCATATTAAATTAAATCTCAGACAGAAAACTACTGTAAATAGATAATTATAGAATATGATGTAATTTAATAACTTTGGATTGTTCCAAAAATGTTACTCAATTGCAAATTATATTGAATATCTTAACATACTTAAATATAAAATATCAACACATAGGTGTCAGGCACAATACAATACCACCATACAATTTCACGATCAGTCTATATATGTTATTTTGATGGAATTAATGAAAAAGAACCGTAGTGCAATGTCCCCAGTTGTCACGGTCCGGTCAGTGGCCGGTTAGGGCCACTGCTTTTTTGTTAATGTTTTTGGTTTGTTCTGTTTCCGTTCATGCTTTTGGGTCTTTTATTTTGATGTCCTGTTCTGTTCTAGTGTCACATGGTTTTTGGTTATCACCTGTCTGTGTTTTGGTTTACTGATTATGTTCTGTATATATAGGTCTGTTTGTGTTCTTGTTAGCCATGTGTCCATCGCCTCATTTTCCTTTGGTTTTGTAAACGTATCGGCTCCTATGCCAGGTTTCCGTTCTGTACTGTTCTGTTTGGCTTAAATAAAGAAACCACAGCATGGACGTCTGCCTGCCAGCCTGGTCTGTACTCCGAGGTAGCTCCGGGTTGGGATTTAGCCACCCCTCCCGTGACACTGAGGGACCATCCTGCTGGGCATTCCTCAGCTTTGAGCTTACGTTATCTGGTTAAGTGGGAAATCCTTCTTCGTGAAAGCACAGACTGATATTCTCTTACCTCACTGACTTTGGTGGTTAATTATCTCAAACTTTTTGTTCAGCCATAATTCAACTTAATATATATTACTCTTAACTTAAACATTGAGTATTCTAGGTTTCAATCCTCAAATAATTTCATCAATGAGCTCATAAAACACGCACAGTATATCATCGCTGTTGGGGAAAAAAAGCATGCATTTCTAGAGCAGTAAATTTACAGAAGAAGATAAAAGCCTTTTCAACTTAATTTAAGTCAACGTTTTGTCCCCAAACTGTATATGACTGTATAACCCATGGGCTCAGGACTCAATAGGAAGCAAATGATTGCAGCTGGTAAAACGGTGACAATTTCACTTGCTTGGCTGTCATTAAAATGATCTTAATGATATGATTATTTCAGGAAAAACAATCAGGTCAGTATCTGCAGTGTTCTCCCATTCACAAAACAGGATTCTCTGTCAAAGGAGGTCAAAGTGACAGTATTTGACTTGACCAATCTGCCTCTGCATCTTGTAATGTGTTGAGATATTACAGCAAAATGGAAAATGGGACAAAATCTGAGCATTGAGTCTGCATGTAAGGGGTTGCGGGATGAGGGGGGGGCTGAGAATGCTTGACATCAAAGCCTTAGAATTGGCTTCAGTAAATAAGCTGCGTTTATTTATATCACCCGTGGCATGGATGAGTAAGTGCTGCGGATCATGATGAGCCGTCGCTGACTGCTGGCCTCCAGAGGTTTCTTTCAGGTTGGCCTTACCCGGCCAAAGAGAGACAGATGACAATGCACTTCAAAAAGCTTTTCATTTGTCTTCCATTGGAAAGGAGGAGGAGGAATGAAAGGATCGAAACCGGGAGAAAGAAATCACGTTGGATTGATCGGAGCCACGCTTTTACAGTGAGGACAGCGAGACGTGTCGCTTGACGAAAGGGGTTGACAAAGGAAAACAAAGTTCAATTAAACCAAGGAAGAGAGAGAGGGACAGAGAGAGAAAAAAGAAAACATTGATTGAGAAGAGAGCATCTTAAAATGGACCCTGGAGTGCAGAGGCAACCGCTCCACGCCGATGACACAGATTCTTCAGGGAAATTGATGTTAATTGGCGTCTAGACGTTTTATTACTAAGACAGGACACAAATGTCCATCTATCCATCTCTCTCAATCTCTTTCACCCACTCTCGCTCTTCCTCCTTTTCATCTTCTCTCCACTTTTGTACAGAAGTTTAACAAGTATTGTGTAACTTGCAGAAGTTGGATTCAAAGGAGAGTGCAATGACCTCATTCACTCTTAAATATAACCCTCAAGGGTTCTTGGACGTTCTGTTCTAGAAGAAGGTGTTGTATAAACGTTACGTGGAGGCGTTTTAAGCTTTAAAAAATCTTCACATTCATGCTAAATCCTAAACCACCTAAAGAATGATCCAGTTCTTTAGGGAACCAAAAGTGGTTGTTCTATGATGGTGCTCCTTTCTGGTAGGAACTCTTTTTGGCACTGTTCTTTTGTACAAAGGTGTACATATTCGAGGTCCCTTTTTAGTATTAAATCCTTGCTCATGTTCCTAGTTATAAATCACAGGCATTGGTTTTGCCACAAACAGTCTCCTCATTCCTCAAAACTGAAATCTGGAGGCCCCACCTCTGAAGTTCAGTCAGGTACGTCAAGCTTCTGATCTCCATATAAAAGGAGAAATCTGAAGAACTGGTTGGACGTTTCAATGTAATTTAGATAGACTGTCTATATTCTTACCCCATTTTACCCAAAATAACTACATGGCACATTAGAGACTGTACCTCACACTTAGCTAGTTAATCTATAGAACTAAATGGACTATAAAGGAAAGCATTAGCAGGAACCTTTCAATTGAGAGCCATTTACATGAAAGAGATGTGTGAATAACTTTTTGTTTTCAAAGATCAAAGAACCACATAATTTTCTTCCAGGCTTAGAATCATTTAGGAACCTTTATTTCAACAAATCTAGTCGCTTTGTTTCTCACACGGCCCCCAGCTGGGAGAAAAGGATAGCAGCTAAAGAGAGCAATGGCACGTAGTGTGCCTCCATTAGCATCTTAATGTCCATAGAGTGGAAAGTGGGGACCGTTTAGGGAAAGAGAACAGGTTACACTGTCAGAAAAAGAGGATTGGAGGACATTTCTGTTCACCAAGGTTCAGAAAATGTGTAAATGTGCCCTCAAAGGGGCAACAACATTTTTAAGGTTCAACTGTGTAACTTACATTTTTAAGCTACTCTTGTGAAAATTACTTAGGGAAGGGAGGCATATTTGTGCCTTTTGTTGCGACCTCAAGTAGAAATTGCAATAAAGAGCCTGGAGTTGAGATAAGGTGTGTGGAGTCAGTGCAGTTAAAAGAGTCTATATAACGGAAAACTCACTTTTGTTAAGGTTTAACATCTACACAATAGTAAAATATTAACACATACTATTTACTATCAAAATTGAGAGGCACCATGTTTAGAATTCATATTTTTGTGGCAGCACATAAAAAGCTCATATATATATATTTCCCCATATAAAAGTTTGGCACCATTTATAAAACTTATGAGAAATGTTCCATCCCGTATTGTTTTTTCAATGAGATACAATACAGGGCATACAGTAAAAAGAGACTGGCTCGCCACATTAACATAATTTACATTTATAAATACACTATAGACAAAAGTATTGTGACATATCTGTTTTCCTCATTTCCTTATTACCATACCAAGATATTTTGGACGTGCTTCCAACTTTGTGGAGACAGTTTAGGGAAGAACCTTTTTGATTCCAGCAAGACTGTGCCCCAGTGCACAAAGCAAGATCCATAAAGACATGGTTGGATGAGTTTGGTGTTGAACCTGACTGCTCCACACACAGACCTTACATCAACTCTGTCCAAAACCGTTGGAATGAACTGGAACAGAGATTGTAAGACAGCCCTTCACATCCAACATCAGTATCTCATAATTGTTCTACAGAATGAATGGGTACAAATCTTTTGTGGGAAGCCCTCTAAGAAGAGTGCTGTTATGGCTTCAAAAGGAGGATCAACCCCATTATAAAGTATATGTATTTGAAAGCAGTCCCTGTTGGTGTAATGATTATGTGTCCCAATACCTATGTACATGTATTCCTTCTAACACCTTGTTCTAACGGCAAGATATAAGTGACAACAACAAAACCAAAATGCTGTAATAAATGACAAATAATAAATGTTTGTACCAGCTGTGTGCATTGCATCACACCATTGTGCCATCTCAACAAAAACAGGTCTGCTGTTTCACTTCAAAACGTGATAAACCTGGCCAAGAAATGGATGAAAGTGACCATTTGTCAAACTTGAACACACCACAGCACACAGTGTGAACAGCACAAAATACTTCCTCGGCATTTAACCCATTCACCAAGTGAAGCAGGGGGCAGCCAGGAACATGGCGCCCGGGGAGCAGTGTGTGGGGACGGTA
>JBBPDC010000028.1:6593270-6614779 GCA_037974485.1 Hemigrammopetersius urotaenia
GTGTGTGTGTGTGTGTGTGTGTGTGTGTGTGTGTGTGTGTGTGTGTGTGTGTGTGTGTGTGTGTGTGTGCGCACACTTTTATTCAGGTGACTGACATGATGCAGAAAGCTCTCTTTGATTTCCTGAAACACAAATTCGAGGGCAGGTACGTTTTTAATGGTACAGTCAATTTCACATCCCAAAAGCACAACACTCACACACCTACACAGACCGGTGTGCTTTTTACATCAGAAGCAGAATCAGACATCTTTATTGATTTCGGAGGAAATTGCTCATGCTCATACAAAGACAAAAAAACAAGAACAATGTAAAATATAATACAAGTCAAAATAAAATTCAAAATAAAAGTCTCCAGAAATACTTAGTACTAAATACTCTATGCTACACAAAATGCTGTGGTCAGTAAGAGAGGTGAAAATGTTTGACAAACATATGTCTATACAGCTCCACACTCTTTTATAAACAAAGTTGTGAAGAGATGCCAGTTGGGTTAACGACACCACGAGGGCTATAAAGCACGAAGGCAAAACGTCATATCTGTATAATGACATTAGATGAGCTGACATCACAATCTTGAGGCTGTTGCCATGTTTTTACGCAGAATATACATCACCATGATGCTGGTGCTATAACAATAGCCATTATGATGTTATAATACTGTTGGTTGGCGTAACAGAATATTATGCTTTTATGTGCAATGGGAAAGGTGATCCTTTCCAGATGTAATGTGGAAATTACGAGTGCGTTGTTGTGTTGAAGTGCTTTTGTTGTCGCAGTAAAGAAAAAACAAGGTGGATCCATCCATGGTTTGTCTAAACCTGTGACTGGCGCCAATACGTAGCAGAGAAGCATCGTGGGAAACTTCAAAAAGCTACTGATTTTTCAGAAAATGTTTGAAAGCTTTAGATATAGAACACATGTCAAATCTAGCTTTTATGTAAATGTGTGCGAAAAATGTATAATAGTGTCACAGGTCAGCCACAAGGTTGCTTGTTTGTGTTCTTCGCTCTCCGGCATGTTGAAATGTCAAAGCTGATCTCATCTCAGCAACTCGTGTATCAAAACCCAATTCCCCAGTGGAAATCACGACATGAGGGGGTGTTCATTTGCAGTTTTCAAGTTGGTTTCTGGTATTTACCATAATTCCCATAGGATGCGAATGCACCATAAATCACTGTAATGCTGCCGCCATAGGAACAACCACTATGATGTCATGCCAATGTTGGCTGTGGTATATTCCAGAATATCTGTTATATCTTGGCATCTATTTTATTCTGTACCTGTGATTTATAGCAGTGGTTCCCAACCTTTTTTCCTTGAAGCCCCCCTTGCCTGTGTCCAAGACAAACCCAGGCCCTCAACTCATACACGCATAGATGCACAAAAAGAATAAAGTGATAATTACAAACTTTTATTTGCAAAGAATAAACAGCGGTTGTAGGTTTTTGCTCTTATACTCATACACACACACACTTTTATGTTTCTCTCTATAAGAATTTAATGTATACAATTATAATTTTGGTAAACTCAATGCAGGTTGGGAACCACTGATTTATAGTAACTTTGTTATGTCATAATTCTATTATTTTTGTTGTATATTCCAGAATATCCATCACCAGGGTGACAGCAGATATCTCGCTTGCCAAACGTTCTGTCCTGAACAACCCTAGCAAACACACCATCATCGAGCGTTCCAGTACCAGATCCAGTTTGGGTAAGATGGTCACACATACAAATTGATAGTGTCAGCGTACTACACAGCACTCTTGGTGTTCTGTGGAAAGTGAAACTATTATAAAAGGTGAATGTGTAAACGTTTGAACTGTGGAGATCATCTGTTTTCTCCCAAAGGCTTTTGAAAGTTTCCTGACTGTCTTGTGGTTCCTCTGTGGACATTCTCTCAGTGTTTTCCTGAGCATTTTTCTGCGACATTTCCCTGTGAGCTGTTATGCCTGATCAGCTTCTTCTTTCTTTTTCATTCTACATTTCTGACTCTCCATCCACTTGTCTCTTTTCACTGCACCTTCTTCCCCCCGTTATCCTTCCTTCTCTCTCCACCTCAGACGTACTGGGTACGTATCTCTTCATCTCACTCATCTCTCCTCAAACACCTCGAAATCCATCTGTCCATTCATCCATCCAACCTTCACACCCTTTTTATGTTTTATTTGAGGCTCTTAACATGCCTGCTGCATGCTTAATCAATGAGTGAAAGAATTCAACGGACAGAACTGAGACTGCATTCTTAGAAGTAAAGCTGCTAACAAGGGTTCTTTTGAGTGATGCTCAGGGGAAAATATTTTTAGCTGCTGAAGGATGCTTTATGAAATCACTTTTACTAATATTTTAATAATAACTTTTAATAATTAAGGTTTTCTTCCCCCCAAAACCATAACTCAATGCCAAAAATAATTCAGGAGCTTTTATTTTTAAGAGTGTAAGGATGTGTGTGATACTATGCAGTATATTCATGTGGCTCAAAAATATATTCATTTATATTGAGCAGTGTGAGTCAGGCCTGGGAAACACCAAGCCATCAAGCCACTGGTGAGCGTCAGTGGCCAACTGTCCCTTATAGATAGCGAACTGAAAATGGCACATATTTTGGCCTTCCATTGCATCATCAGTCGGCAACAAGGATAACCAGACGTGTAGACAAACGAATACCAGAAAGAGGGCTACACAAGAAAACAGCCCTCAACAACAGTGCAAGCAGCAACATTTTATGACTAAGAATGGGCATTCAACTCAAATGTACAAACATAACACTCTGAAAGTGCTCTGATAACACACAACATGAAATAAAACGTAGTATGCTCTTTTATTTCAGCTTTAAAGTTTTACAAACCACTGCCAACCCCTACTGTAGACAGTGGCTCTCTTTCACAGAGGCACATTGAGTGTATGTGTGCTGTCAATCAGATGTAATTTCACAATGTGTTTAAGTGTAGATTTCCCAGGAGGTGGTGGTGGATGGAAGGCAGCCTTAGTTGGCATCAGTTCTGTCTAGTCAGCCTGATGTTTTCCGGGCCTTAGGTTTTAGAGAGTGTTGTAGCTTTTATTGTTTCTTAGAACGAATCACTGCCGGTAGAGCTGGTCTTATAGTCTGCTGGGAGTGTGTAATATTTCAGGCTGGTTTGGATCAGATTCATAATTTCCCCCAATATCTGATCCAGTGCTTCCTGCTTATATAAGCCCCATACTGATACCCATCGAGGCCAATATGCAATCTCTAATGCCCATCGATAAAAAGAAAATGAAAATTGACAATATCTAAACCCAGTGCTCGCAAACACGCTCACAACCAGTGAAGCACCCATTGAAATAATATGACACCAACTATACATCTGTACAGCCACACACTCTTAAAAATAAAGGTTATTAGCAAGTCTTTTAAAAAAAAACTATTTTTGGAGCCATTCATTAAAAGTTTCGATTAATCTGCCAGCACCTTTTTGTGACTCCTAAACTGGTTCCTCCTAGAACAAAATCCAGAAGGTTCTTAGAGGGTGAAGGAACAGACAAAAATGTGGCCTGGCTTGTAACCGCCAAGGACAGGACTTGGAGCCTCTGGTCTAACCATGATAACCTCCTCATGCATGATACTAACACACCACAGCATTTGAGTTTCTGAGAGTCATTGGTACTTGAAAGTAAAAATGTGTTTTTCTTTCATTAAAATTGCAGTGTGTTATGTCTGTGATGAACACCACTCATCACTTTCTCTCTGAAAGAGTTTTTTTTTTGTTTGATTAACATGCATTTACAGTACAGATTTCTGTGTATGTTGTTTGTGTGCGCTGAAAAAAGTGCTGCATTGAATTTACTTGATTCAAATCATTTGTCCATCTTTCAGTTTACTCACTTGTAGCAAGAACTGTGCTGATATTCATGTGAAAATAATGAATCAAGTCAATTACTTTTTTTTCAGTGGGTGTGTATGTTCAAGTTTGAACATCCCTGGTCAAATAACGTTTTGTTGATTTTCTAAGTGGAAATACATTAATACACCCTCACTATAAATAATAGTGCATTTTTCTGTACATTTTGGTGTATTATTTCTTATTATTTGTGAAAACAGAATGTACCATAACTTTTGCACAGGCTATATTTTCTGTATTATTTTTTCCCAGTACATAAACAGTAATTTGTGTGTTATTTGTAAAGGACGTATTTTCACTTCAGCAAAACATGTCCTTTGAACAGGGACGGCCAGACTTTTACGTATGACTATATGAGTGTTAGAGTGTCAATTTTTCTTCGTTAGCCGAGGTGCAGAGTGAGATCGAGAGAATTTTCGAGTTGGCTCGGACTCTGCAGTTAGTAGCTCTGGACGCTGACACCATTAACCATCCATCTCAACTTGCCAAAACATCACTGGCTCCTATAATAGTCTACATTAAGATTGCCTCCCCAAAGGTAACCACAACAAACACATACACACACACACACACACACACACACACACACACATACTTGCACTCTGCTCAGTCACAAACAAATACAAACATAAACATTTTCTTGCTCTCCTGCTTCAGACATGTGGTATTTGATCTTCACTCTTTCCCCCCCTCTGTCTTGCTGTCCTATGCGCTCTCTCTCTTTCTCTTTCATACTCTCTTTCTCTGTCTCTTTCTTTTTCACACTCTCTTCTCCTCTCTTTCCTTTAGGTATTGCAAAGGCTGATTAAGTCCAGGGGTAAATCTCAGGCCAAACATCTGAATGTGCAAATGGTGGCAGCAGACAAACTAGCACAATGCCCCCCTGTGAGTATTTGGTTTTTTTTTGTTCAATAAAGTAAAACGAACTCAGTTGCATATATTTGTGCAAACTTATTCTCGTATGTCTGTCTGTCTCATATAAAATTAAACTGTGATGAAAGTCATTTCCTAAAGAATTGTTATTGAATATACTGCCAGATATTTATGCACCTGTAATGTGTGTGTGTGTATATGTGTGTGAGCGCGTGCATGTGTGTTGGAATATTTGATGAATATGTTTTAATGTGGAAACTTCTCCAAATGTTTCACATTAACACCACAAATTTTTCACTGTTTTCTGCTCAGGAGCTCTTTGATATTATATTAGATGAAAATCAGCTGGAGGACGCATGTGAGCACCTGGCTGATTATCTGGAGGCTTACTGGAAGGCCACGCACCCTCCCAGCAGCAACCCCCCTAACCCCCTGCTGAACCGCACCATGGCCACAGCGGCACTGGCCGCGTCCCCCGAGCCCGTCTCCAACCTGCAGGTACAGGTGCTGACCTCACTGCGCCGCAACCTGGAGCTCCTGGACGGCTCTGCCCCTGAGCGGGAGGGCCGAGAGGAAGAGCATGCCCTCTAACGGGGTGGGAGGGCGTAACACACACAGCAGGGGGACTGCTCTCTTCCTCAGTGACATGAAGAAAAGTACATGATGGAGAAAAGTACACACAGCTGCTCAACAGATCGAGATCTGCAAGCACAACTTTTTGTTTGTCTCCTCTGATACTGGTGCCATCTCCCATACACATTTATCTCTCTAACACATGAATTACACAAACACATATAATCGACTCATACAAATACAAACCCAGCTGTCTGCCCCTCCCCTGCAGATATTACATTGCCTTCCTGGCCTCTCCAGTGCTCCTTTGTCGTCAGGGAAACGTAGGCTAGATCCCTGCCCCTTTCAGCGTTGCCACGGCACCAGCCCTGCAAAACAAGCTTGCCTCATTACCCTATTAACACCGTGATTTTATCCTAACCTAGTGCAAATGCAGACGCCAATGTTGTTTACCAAAGTTATATCACTGTGTGTGTGTGTGTGTGTGTGTGTATGTGTGTGTGCTTGTGCGTGCACACACGTGAGTTAGTGTGTGTGTGTTTTCACTGCAGTTTCAACAAAAAAATGAGCATCTGCCCAGTCTCCACCTTAACAGTTGTCATAGAGACAAGAGAGCTGTCGTCATGGCAGCAAGATATAAGGGAATCAAGAATGTGAGCGATCTGATGGCTATGTGAACTAGACTCTGATCCTTATCCTTTCATATGCACAGAACCAAAGTATATCAACACAGAGAGATTTCCTCTCACACACCAGTTTCATTTCAATTTATTACAATTTATTCTCGACACGAACAGTAGAGGGCGCTAATGAACACTGATGGCTTCTGTGCCTTCGGTCTTCTTTTAAATCTATTAGGTGAACTTGGCAGCTTTAAAGGTCTAGTAAGGAGGATTTTACATTTAAACTTGTTGACATGTTTATAGAAGCAGAAACGACCTAGTGGTGGTAGGTCTGGATAGCAGTATAGTAACAGCATGTCACCTGTGAGCTTGGAAAATCAATTTTCGATCCAATAGTGATACCACTGTGATACTTCCTTAATTTAAGACGTCATATATCATCACTAACAGTTACCTGAAGCATGACTTTCTAGCCACAGCCTCCTTGTTTGGCATGCAGGAACACGGGGGAAATCTGAAGGCTCTGTTTCCTGGATCTTTAAAACATAATTTAAGGTTAAAATATGAGGAAGAAGAGCCTGCTTGCCTACCTTGAGTGCATGGGTCACTGTCATTTCTATGATTATTTTACCCCGTAATTACTTAATTCTGATCCTCTTGGCTGTATTGTAACAAGCAGGACAGATAAAGAAGGTTTTTATAATTCTTTGACTCCTTAGCCTTTCATGACAACTGACATAAACCTACATTTACTTCAATAAAGATTTATTCCAGCAATCTTAAGTAGTCATTTCACCTCAGCAAGTGCTATAAAACTGATGCTTGTTGGAATAAGCCTTTATAAATGTCTACATAGATTTGTGTCTTTATAGAGTTGTCAGAAAAAGCTTATGTAGATGTAATGTAGCCTTGTAAACACTGGCCTTCAGTAATGTGTTACTCAGAACCATGCTGTACTTTTGTACATATTTCTGATGATCTGAGTCTCATGTAAAAGGCTCACTAAGGTTACAATATTCTCTAGAGTAGAAGGGTTCAAAAAGGTACAAGCTCAGCATGTTCGTGACTGGAAATGCAGTGTTATAACATGTGTGACTTAAATTTGAAGGCTGACCCGCTGACTAACCAGCTGCCTGCTCTGCTCTCTTTTTGTGTCTTTGCATGCTGATTGGATGCTGCGTGTGGTTTGGGGCCCTGGCTTGCCATTGCAGGGGCCATTTCTGGTGCACAGTGAGCAGAAGAGGGAGGTGTCCGGCTCAGAGCGCTCCGGCCTCCAGGACTACCAGACCGACCTGGCCGGCAAGCAGCCACTGCGATCCTCACGCAGCCAGTTACATGCAGGGGGGCGGGGCTTGTCACGACAGGACACCTTTGATTCTGAGACGCAGGGCAGTCGTGACTCTGCCTACACTGACGACATGGAGACAGATCCATACGAGGAACCGGACTCCTGCCGTGGCCGCCTGAACCCAACCCACCATGCCCCCAGACAGGCATCCTGGGAGGATGAGGGTGCAGAGCCTGATCAGGAGAACCTCAACATAGCACCGCCGACAACCAATCAGCATCAGCGTGGGCGGGGCAAGCTGAGGGAGCGCTACTGTCAAGACCCGGAGGCGGGTGAGAGTACAGTGGGCCGCAACCAAAACCAAGAGGAGTGGAGTAGAGACGTGTACATCCGCTAGAATCACGTTCTGGAGAGGAGGACTGGAAAGAACAGAGGGAGAGGGCTGAAAGAGTTAAAGGAATAGTTCAGCCAGAAAAGGCTAAAGTTGCAAACAATACACAAGAACAAATTTCTACCAATTACAAAAGTGACATTAGGTTAGATTAGACTAGACTAGATGTTAATGACCCCTGAGGGGAAATCTGGGCGCAACAGTATCAGACACATTGAATTATATGGTGCAGTGGTACTCCATGTATTTACAGTTGGTGTCTAGTTTCCAATCATTGTTAGCCACTTTAGCACATTTGGTTAAACTATGCCTATAAGGGACATAAGGGTCTGAAGTCGTAAGAACATTTAAAGCTGGATCTGTTTACAACCCAGAGAAACCATCACAGGAAAATTCTGTACAGTTCATACTTCCATGAAGCGCATTATACCAACCAGACTTTCAGACATCACACACTGAGTCAATCTTATTTTTGGGGGGAGGTGAAGGGGGTTATACACAAGCTCAGTTCAGTTTTTTCACCTTATTTCTATTTCACTTTGTGTAGTACTGCATGAACCCTCACCAGTAAGAGGATAGTTGCTGTTCCCAATGACAATTAAATAAGACTCGGAGTATATAACCATAAATTCATGTGCGGGTGTGTGCGAGAGTGTGTGAGAGCGTGCGTGTGCAGGTGTACGAATGTATGTGTGCTTTTGTCTTCTGTAGTCTTAATCAGGTCTATCTGGTACTCAATAAGACTTCATACCCATTTTGGACTGCCTAGCCTCAATTCCTACGTCTTTAGTATCTAAACTCCACCCACAAATGCATTCTTTGCGATTTTGGATAATGGTAGCAAGAATCCCAATCAATCTAAAAATTAAAGAAACAGTTCTGCAAAATAAAAACCCAAATTGACACAATTTCCCACTTTTCTCAGAAGTAGAAGATCAGCATGTTTGGTTTCCAAGTTTTTGCTTAGTTAGTTCAGAACTGAAGCAGCGAGGCTAATATTGCCAACAAACACTACAACTCAATAATCAGCCAAATAGTTCAACTATTTTTCATACAAATTCACTGTTTTTTAGTTAGCAACATTAACCTCACAGGTACATTTAGCATTTAAGCAAAAATGCAACATTTCATCAACTATCATGTCTTCCCCTTGTCTAGGGCAAGTTGAAAATTGTGTAAATTCCCAGAACTGTTGTTTAAAAGCTTACCAGAGCAAATTTGCCAAAGCAAAAAGAAAATGGACAAATCTTGTTTAACCAAACTAGGGAGTGCATTTCTGGACAGAGCATGTGTACGTCAGTTCCACTGTAGAACTGTATGCAGTGGAAACTTCAGATTTCAGATAGCATTACAAATATTTACTCCTCAGATATTCCTTTTTGGCTAGCAGATCTGTTGGCCAAAATGAAAGCTATTTGGTTTATATTTGAGTGCTCGGGTGCCATCTTAGTGGTGGAGTAAATCCAAATAATGCTGAAAATCAAGACTATATCAAAACTGGTCCCTGCCATTTTTTCATGTATATACTTTCTCTGTTTCTTTGGATATTATTAATTAGATGCTAGAAACTGTATCACATCCTTGGCCTCTTCTAGCTCCATTGCTGCTATGTGTTTTTTTTTCCAGTCTGTACAGTGTGCTGTTCTGAAACTCACCTTTGGGGTTCGAACAGCTTCAGTATGGTGGTTAACACAAACAGAAGTCCACTAATGTTAACTTATATTATGCAAAAAAAGAAAGTCTGAAACTGCTTTATTTATTGTGACATCTTTTCCCACAAGGAGTGTGCCGTTATCAAGCATAAATTGAAAGAATAATCTAAAGCACTGCTATCAAAGGCTGATGCAGGTGACGGACGTTTGTCGAGCAGAGGCCTGTGTTATTTTTATGTGCCGCCATCCTGTCTTTTGTGTGCATCTTCTTCTGCAGTGCCAATCACCAGACTTTATCCAGTCACAAGTGCCAGAAACTTTTTTGTGAAGACACGCCCATCACCCTCAGCGGGTCGTCTTAGCTCATACTGTCAGTGTGTGGGTGTTATGAAAGTGTCACCCTTACGTTTTGGCTGCAGAGACATGTCCTCGCTGCTCTTCTGGTTTCTTTAGTTGTGGTTAAGGTGCTGACTGCGTGACAAAGTCTAGACAAACGCAGGCGAAGACTCATACACACATGCACACACACACACACACACACACTGAATCTTCTACTGCCTTTTTCTCCTGTTCCTGCCTTTTGTGTGTCTATCTCTGTGGCCATTTTATACACCAGGATTGTGTGTGTGTACACGTGTGTGTGTGTGTTTAAGAGGGCATTTTTTTTTAAAAAGAGAAGCCTTTGGTGTGCAGACAGTCTGTGAAAGTCTTTGATGGGCCTATTTTTACTCGCCTATGTTTCAAAATGCTGAAATCCAGTAAACACATAAGTAAATAGCTTAATAAATAATGTTATTGTTGCGTTATCGCAATTGTTAATATATGAAAATAACAAAAAACATGTAATCTTTGGTGCCTGATTGTAGCTCCATTTTGCTTTTTTGCCTTTTGTTTTTAATCTGTGGGTAAATTCGTATTTTGATTAAAACTTTTAATCAGAATCAACCCTTTGCTGTGCTTGGAATGTTTTTGTTTTCGGTTTCCTGCAAGGGGAGAGCAGTAGGTCCCAAAGAAGCCCACCTTTCTCTCTGTAATAGTACAGCAGATAGAACTGAGTAAAAAAAATACTTAGAAAGAAGAAGAAATGAAACAGTAGAAGGACAAAGAGATAGAACAAAGAATGTGGAGTCATGTTGAGAAGAGCAATAAAACAAAAGAGGAAACGGGAGCAGAGACGAGGGAATGAGGAAAAGAGAATAGACGGACGGGCGTGAAATGGGGGGGAAAGAGCATTTATGAGGGACACTTGTGTCTGTTTTTGAAGTTAAACTACTGATTGATTTAACACATTTGCTCACAATTTACAGACAGCTCATGTGTAAATGGAGGGGGAGGGTCGCAATGGCCTGCAGCCCATCCGGAGCTTATAGCAGCTACCAGCTTACATAGTATATAAATATATACACAAATGTTTGTCGTTTTTCAGGGTTAGGGCTAGGCCCCTTACTTCCAGTGGAGGGCAAACTTAACATACCAAGACATTTTGGACAACAACATGCTTCCAACTTTGCAGACACAGTTTGGGGAAAAGGCTCTTTTCTATTGCAGCCTGACTGTGTCCCAGTGCACAAAGCAAGCTCCATATAGACATGGTTGGATGAGTGTGTAAGTACTTGACTGGCCCGCACAGAGCCCTGACCTCAGCACCATCCAGGAGGAGCTGGAATGGAGATTGCGAGCCAGGCCTTCTCGTCCAATAAAAACACATTTCCTACTAAAGCATCATAATAATTATATTTTTTGGAAAACCAGGCCTATAGTAAGTGTTATTTTATCTGCGTGTGTAAGTTTGAGACAGCAGTGGTGAACTACAAACGCTTCTCAGTGAAGCACCGCTTCAGGTCTGTGAAAGACGGGCAGCTGGAGGAGGGTTAAAAACACCTCATTCAAATATCAACAATTCAGTCTAGTGAGGACTTAAATTCTGAAACGTCACCTGAATATCTCTCAGTCTTAGTCACCATAGCAGTTCAGCACACACACAAGCTGTAGAGTCTGGTGTGTGAATACATGAATCTTGTTCATCAGCAGAAATCTTCTAAACTTCTCATAAATGTGTAATGTTAAAACCTCAAGCTTATAGTAACATTCTAACAACCTTAACAGCTGTGTTAATGTTATCATACAGGCCTCAGATTAGGCTAATGAGGTATAAGCATTCTGGGTTTAAAAATAAGTTAAAAGTAAGTTAAATATGTTTTTGAATGATAAAAAATACATTTAATATATAAAAATAAGTATTTTACTGAGTCTCAAGAATGGAACACAGGAAGGGGCATGAGTTGTTGTGCTGATGTTGCATTATTTTGTGTAGTTTTGTCTCCCCCACCCCCCTCTTTCTCTCTCCACACACATATAACTTTCATTTGGTATAGCTGTTCATGTTTTCTCTATCTTTGCCATCTCTTTGGTCTGATTCAGACTCGTGATGAAGATGATGACTCATATCTTGAAACTGTCTTACAAAACAGTGCGACGGAAGAGCGAATGAGGCTTAACCTCTGCATGAGCGTGAAAAAAACATGTTTCAAAGAGAGAAAAATGTTTCTAATAAACTAGGTGTGTCATATTTCAGAACTCTGCTGTAGTTCTGAAGTATGACACACCTAGTTTATTAGAAATGTTTTTCTCTCTTTGAAACAGCTAATCACTGCTGCATTTCTCTCTCTCTCTCTCTCTTCACACGCAAATATACACTTAAATCAAACTGTCCACTTAGGAGGCAACACTGACTCTCTCAGTGACAATCAGTGTTGCCTCCTAAGTGGACAGTTTGATTTCAGAGACATGTGATTGACTTGAAGTTAAATTGTGTCGTTTAAGTGTTCCCTTTATTTTTTGAGCAGTATATATATACATAAAGATACATGCATTCATATGTTACACTTCAAAACCACGTGTGAGGGGTCTATAATCGACTTTTTACACATCACATGTATGGAAATACTTCACTCTAGACCACACAAACAGCACGGTGTTTCATATATATATATATATATACAGTTGAAAGATACATCTCACGGATGCGCTGGGACACATAATCAGTGATGTAACCTGGGGTCACAGGGTGTTTCGGGTCTTTCAAACATCAGACACCCTCACCCAGGCGACCCGACCGGGGTTGATCAGACCCCAGCCTGTGTCCCAGCAGCGTTTGCCCACGGCTCAGCTCTCTTTAACATGTATAAAATTGTGTGGCCTCCTGTGTTTATTCTGAACAGGCGAGTCCTGCAGGGTTCCAGGGTTCCTGGGAATTCCGTATGGTTTTCACTCGCTCTTTCGCTTTTGTCTTTTCTGATTATTTAGAATTTTCCTCGGCTGGAAATCCCGGACGAGAACCAAAACAAAAACAGGCCGCTCCGATAACCATATTTGGAATGACGGTTGTGATGATTTAAATACGAAAATTAGCGTCATGTCCGTGGATGGCCAATCAGACCAAACGTTTCCACGTGCTCTCTTTGATGCGTCACAAGCGCGTCACGTTCCAGGGAGTTTCGCCCCGCCCACACTCCGTATAGTCTCTCTGAAACCAGCGTTCGGCCAGACTCATCAGTTTAGGATTAAAGTCACTTTAACAAAGAGGAGCTACTTATTAAACCAAACAGTTCGAATTGGGCCTGATCTGAACTGTGATCTACAAAAATGGGAGTATTTTTTACCAAGCTGATGGCTGTCTTCGGTGACAGAGGTAAGACACTGGTGCTAATTACCATTTAATAGCGTATTAATTTCAATAAATTAATCTTTTTATTCCTAATAGTGCTGCCAGGCGTTTGTGGGATGTTTCTGGTTTTTATTAGCCCTTTACACAATTTGGGAGCAAATATGTTGTGAGCCCTTGGGAAAGGTATTCATAGTTGATGTGAAGTTTGCCTTGGAGCTATGAGAAAAATCTAGTTAACATAACTCTACCTAAAATATTTTTAGTGACATAGACTTCTGTTATATCATATTTGTAGTTCCAGTGGCAGACTACACACATGCCTGGGCTAAGACTGCTTGAGATAAGAAGGTTTCTGTGAAACATTCCTTGTATGTTAAAGAATCTAATCTGATTTTGTTCCAGTGGACCCAAGCCAATCACACAGAAATGTCTACATAGGTAGAACCTACCTGTACTACCTACCTGTTCAGCAGAGATAAGCTAGTGGCTGTGGTCACTTACGTAAAGCCTTCCTCCATCAGTAGGTTGAAAGTGCAGCTGTTCTGTTGTTCTGCTGTTACTTCTTCACGTCACTTCTGTCATAATAATGCCAGAAGGCACTTAGTCAGCTAAACATGCATGAGTGTGTCTCTGAAGCCAGCATCAATGGAAGGAATGTGTGTTCCCTTTCATGACTGCAGGCCTTTGACCTATAATCATAATACAGGGATTTACAAGTGAGCACACAACTTCATGCATCACACATTCTTACCGTCTCCTCTTCTCCTCCTTCAGAGCACAAAGTGATCATCGTGGGTTTGGACAATGCTGGGAAGACGACAGTTCTCTACCAGTTGTAAGTGTCTCCTTTGAACTGCAAGAAAAGAAAGAAGCGTGCTAATGAAGGCCAAATGTTCATTCACAGCTGTTCATTTTTGGTCTTATTCTTAATGCCATGAATTTCCATGTACTATGTACAATGCCAGCAAAGCAAATCCAAACACACCTTCAAGGAAAACTTTCAGATCTTCAAAACCCTTCAGGCTTTAGCCTCCTTTCCTCCTATTTTATGCTTAAAAAGGATGTAGTGATTAGTGAAGCGTTGTTCCTCGATTTGCTGAAGAAAATTGGGTTCCTTTGCATCTACTTTTCTCTTAGCATATTAAATTTAAAAAGAGGGAATGCCATAGAACAGTGTCACGTTCTGATAAGGGTTGGTGTTTGTGGAGGTGGGGGAATACCGAGGATCCACAAAGGGGACTTAGAGTGAAAAAGTTACTTTTAGCTGCATCTTATATATTCAGTGACTCAGTACTGTAGCACCATCTGCTGGTATTAAGCTATTTCAAGTGTAGACAGGAGGTTTTATATAATTGATCCTTACATTATTAATTTACTTGATCTCTTTCTCTCTAGTCTGACTAAAGAGGCTGTGTACACCACTCCAACTATTGGCAGCAATGTGGAGGAAATTAACATCAAGAAAACACGCTTTCTAGTTTGGGACATCGGGGGCCAGGAGACACTTAGAGCCAGCTGGAACACCTACTACTGCAATACAGAGGTGTGTGTGTGCGCAAGTAACAATAACAGGAAATGGGTGGGCAAGACACGTACAATAGAACATGTACTAAATGTATTAAATCTCAGTGAGTAACCGTCACAGAGTGTTGGATTTGAAAGCCACTGACCCGGGTAATCATTCTTTTTGTTTGCCTTTTTATAGTGAATTCTAATTATATTTTGTGCCAGTGATACATGACTGTAAGCTTTTTGTGTTAGAAATGGCACAAAAATCTAATCAAGTGTTGCTTTGATAAGAAGTTGGTATGTGGTGGAGATCATGCTCGTCATTAAGAACGAAGACACTTGTGTGGAACACATTTTAAATGTTTTTTTGAACAGCAGAAGGAGTATTCATAAATGGCCCACTTGATAAAACAAAGCCTGGCAGATGGCTCCCACATGAAGGAGATAATGGGGGATTATTTTTGTTTAGAGAAGAATAAACATAGAAGGCCTATTTTGGTTCTTTCAAAGACCACCAAATAGTCACTTTCAGAGCAAGACTTTGCATGTAGAAGATCAAATGTCACCTCATCAAGTCTGAAAGATCATGACTACAGACATGAAACGGATGTGCGACAACACATTCGTACAGCAGAACAATTTACCCAACTTCCTCATGCTCTGGCCTCTGACACAAACTCCTGCATCCTGGCGAGCTGGGTGGCACATGACTTCCTTCTTTAAATCAAAAGAATGCATTTAAATGATAGTTTTCATGTTACATGTGAATTCTATATATAGTGATGTGTCATTCCCTACACATCACTATAAAGCTCTATCTAGAAAATATCTGGACTAAAAGTGTAAATGACTTAAATGTCAACAAGGTTAGACAGCATTTTACACACTTTTGATCAAGCTGATAATTATTAATACAGACGCATACATATTAATGCATGAATTTATTCAAGATGCATTTGGGACCAAAAACATAATCTAAAATCTACCATTAATTAATGTCTCAGGTAGAAGCAGTGTTATCCATGGTATGTAATACATTTATATGAGATGTATTTTAGAAGCAGTACAGTCCTTTGGATGCCTGGTTCCTATTCATTCCATGAAATTCCCCATAAATGGGAAATATTTCTAATAATTGCAGTGAAAGTCTTTGTTACTGTGCTAATGGGAAATGTTTACTGTCATTATACTTCCTAATATGCAGTGGTTTACTAAAGACGAGACACACTCACACTCTATCCCTGATAGAGAATGTATCATCTTTGTTCAGTGGTGTATCAGTCTTTATCATGCTTATTTTGCTAAGTGACTAAATGTGTAACCACAATCTCCGTTTCTTGCAGATAGTGATCCTGGTGGTTGACAGTACGGATAGGGAGCGCTTGACCCTCACTAAAGAAGAGCTTCATCGAATGCTGGCACATGAAGTGAGTCATATACATCCTCATGTCTTTGCTGCTGATGTTTTTCAATACTTGGTAACCAATATGGGAATTTTAAACCTGGTTACACCCTCAGGATGAACCTCTCTTACTTTTTATCTGCCACCCTCAGGATCTGAAAAAGGCCTCAGTGCTGGTGTTGGCCAATAAGCAGGACATGAAGGACAGCATGTCTGTGGCAGAAATTTCCCAATGTCTTACACTCAGTTCTCTAACAGCCCACTCGTGGCACGTGCAAGCCTGCTGCGCGCTCACTGGAGAGGGGTAAGTGTGTGTGTGTGAGAGAGATAATTTTTAAAGATATTTTCTATTTCTTTTAGTAATGACTAATTCAAAATAGGGTTGCATGAAAAGCAGATTTGCAATTATTGCTGCTGCAGTATTAAAGATATTTAAAATGAATAAACCATTTGCCATAACATTATTGAAAAACTCAATGCTTAGATTTTTGTAAACTATAAAGGGGAATATTTAACTAGTCAACTGATAAATCCACTACTTAGTGCAGCAGGTGTCTATTCAAGGTCTGTACTTCTATAGCAATAAAAACCACTGGATAGAACACCTTCTCTGCCAAAGACAAAATCCAAAGTACTTAATTGATGTATAAATGCCGCACAATGAAATTAATTCCACCACAAGCTGTGACATTCTGCTAAATCAGACCCGTACCCATTGCTTAAACAGAGAAGAGCTATTTGACCAATTGCAGAACAAGCGTTGGGCACAGTGTGTGCCTGACCTAAACAAACTCACACGATCTTCCAGCTAGCAAACGTGAGGATCGCCTACTAAATTCTTGAATGACTTTTTTTTTTTTAAAGGGTGACTTTCAGTCCAACAAACATTTTTGCTCTGGTATATAGCTTTGAAATGGAGGGTTCTGATTTTAGATTGCAGTTCAAATTAGGTGATCTGTGTAACTTTGTGTCTGAGTCTAATACAAGCTTAAACAAACTTCATGTCACGCTTCTCACGTTGCCGTGCTTTCCCCCAAGGATTACAGAGGCAGGCATCGATGACTGTGGTTTCTTTCTCTTTATTCATAAACAGAAAATAAACCTAGCTTGAGGGCCGATACATTGAAAACAGAAAGACAGGAGTAGTACAAGGGTAACTGCAACGCAAAGGTGACAATAATGAGACGATGGACCGACGCCACATAAACTGATCTTAAATACAGAACATGACTCAGACAGAAACCAATCACGAAACACAATCACTTAAACGAATACAAGACACCTGAAATCGGGACACAAGACACAAACATCCTCAAATGTCAAAATAAAAGTCCCCAAAACAAAACCAAACACAGTGACCCCTACCGGCCACTGGCCGAGACATGACACTTCAGCAATGCGTATTTCACACTTCAGAACACAATATTTGCTGCTCAGCCCTGTGCAGCAAGCAACTAATAAATATTTGCAGCCAAATAATAATAAAATACTTTAGAAACACTTTTTCTGTAATGACTAATCTAATTGAATTAGTCAACTAGTAGATGTCAGTAGTCATGCACCCTCTATTTCCAGCATCCATTTAAGTTGTTCTAATGTAGGCATCATGTACTTACTTCACTTGTTTCTTCTCCCCTCTTCAGTTTGCCGGCAAGTTTGGACTGGATGCGTTCTCGGGTGGTAGCGAACTAGAGTGTTGGTTCATCATAACTTTTAGGAGCCAGAGGGAATGAGCCAGGCCTACCTTTGCACTTGCCCAGTCTGTGCTGCTTCATTCTGAACTAGTGCCAAGTCAGAGCCCCCTTCAAACACAACAGACTGGAGGCACCACATGCCACAAGGATTCTTGCCAGAACTGGATAAAACTCTGGAAATTTACGGGTGCCTCAGTGTGTGTGTGTGTGTGAAGTAGTGTGTGTGTAACCACAAGTCTGTGTGTTTGCGTATTATGCGACTCCGTTTTAGAGGTCCATACTGTTTACATTGCAAACGGATTGTGTTGATCAGGGCAGAAGAACTCTGCACAGAACTCCTACTGAACAGTGTCTTCTGGCCAATGGCTCACTGCCTAAAGACGGGCATGTAGTAGGAGGAGTCATGTGGCTGTCTATGGCTGTCATATGGCCTTTAAGCTATTGAAGAATTACTTGAATTATTTAAGTGGACCTTATTTATGTATGACCGATGTCTATAAAACCACTGCATGCTGAAATGTTGCAGTTCTGAAAGCAGACTGGTTATTCAGGTCTTGTTTTTTTTTCTTTTCCTTTTTTTGTAAAAAATAAAAGTTGTTGGGAAAAAATGACTCTGTGTAAATGTATTATTATATTCAAAAAACATTGCAAAGTAGAAAAATGTACCATGTTCATGGTTTGTTTCAGATCATAATTCAATCAGGTTTCTCCAGCTGATTCCAGAATCGCACGAGAATTGTCTCAAAGCGTATATACCAAATACATTAGGATTTAAATATACTGTACATAGTAAAGAAGCTTTTATGTGCTAAGTTAACCAAACATAAATACCTGACTGTGTCACAATATATTGGTATATTTTACTATTCAACAATATATGCATGAATTACATATTCAGTGCAAACATATCACAAACTAACAGGTCAGTCTCAATACAAGATAACACTATTAATTCATCGGTCTGGATCCACCTTGCTAAAGAAGGCACCCAGATTTGAAGCGGTGCCCTGAGCTGCAGTCAAATGCTCTACCACTAAATTATACACCCTACTGTCAGTGGATGAATTTTGTCAGAATAGGATGTTATACTGCCAGTCATGGGTTGGAGCTGTTATTTTAAATCTTAGGGAATTTTGCTGATAGACTTGGCACTTCTCTGTAGTTCCACAGCCATCTGGGTCCTGAAGTCCAGAGGGACCTGTTAGCAGAAGTTTGAAAAGAGCTGGTGGCTGGTTTCTCATGATCGGCGGAAGCATGTACTGGCCTTCACTCTCCTGTCTTGGTTTCTCAATAGAGGTTCCTTTTGTTTTCTTGTTGCTGTTGAGTAATTTGATTTCCCCGCTATTCTGGTTTATAGTTAAAAGTCACAGTTAATCATGTTTCTAGTTTCTTTGTACTAGTGATGACAGAAGTAAAGACCCACTCTCAGTTATATGCGGCCCAATTCTGATTCTAAAAGCTCCAAAATACTGGCCTTGTCCAGGCGACAGGGGCACCCAGATTTGATCTCTTGACCTGCAGTCAAATGCTCTACTACTGCTGTAATATCCCCTTAATGTGACCCTTGCTTTTGGTTTCAGTCAGACAGTTTGGTCCTGAAAAAAAGATTAAATTCTATGGTTTCTTTATGATAGGAAACCCTGTCTTTTCACAAGAATTCCATCATTCTTTCATTCTTTCATAGCTTCATAGTTTAGGATGTAAAATAAACACAGTAAATTAAACATACATACTTGGTTTTATGACATTTCATGCCACAAACTCACTGGCCTTGATTCCTTAAAAAGTATTTATGATTATTATGATTATTTCATACAATAATAATAATAATAATAATAATAATAATAATAATAATACAATTTATTTAAAGGCACCTTTCTGGCACACAAGAACACCGTACAACAAAACAAGAGCAACAAACAGGAAATAATAATAATAATAATAATTACAGACAAGGAAAAAAAACATAAATAAGAATCAGAGAGAGAAAGCACGCTTGAACAAATGGGTTTTGAGTGTGGATTTAAAGTGTAATTGTGAATTGATGTATCTGAGGTCAGGTGGTAGTGAGTTCCAGAGCTGGGGGCCAGAGGTGATATAATAGTCACACTTGAAAGATCAAATCTATTGAATGTTGTTCTGCAAGTTTGGGTCAGTGCTGCACATCAGTAGATACCCTCATAAATGAACAGATCACTTCAAGTGTTAGCGCAAGTACACAACTTATGTTACACGTATTCCAGTTCTAAATAGAAAATCTCTATAAAGATTTCCTGTGTCTAGGGGGCACCCGGATTTGAACCGGGGACCTCTTGATCTGCAGTCAAATGCTCTACCACTGAGCTATACCCCCTTGTGGCAGCATTTATCGTTAGTTTCTGTTTCAGTCATCCAGTTCGGTGATGGCAAAATTATCAAAGGCTGTGGTTTCTTCTCGATATGGAATCCTGTGTCTTTATATAAACTGCATCATTTATTTACACTGAGAACCAGTTATATTAATTACATCATAAACATGGAATCCACGCATAAGAAGGTTCTGTTTAAAAAACTTGTACATCTTCATAAAAGTAGCACATTCTAAGAATGCTAATTTCTCTGACACATTTGCCAGTGTTAGAACCAAACTAGAGTTTGTTTGTGTTCATATTTGACGGTAGATCTAATTTGTTACATGCTCTAGAGACTGACTCACGGACAGGCAGTAATGAACACATATACCCACTGATTTACCAATTATGTAAAGCAAGAGGGGTAGATGTGTCATTCTGAATGCTGTGTTTTAAAACAGACGTGTTTTTAAAAACACAACAAATCTTTAACCAAAAGAGGGGGCACCCGGATTTGAACCGGGGACCTCTTGATCTGCAGTCAAATGCTCTACCACTGAGCTATACCCCCTGGTGGTTAACGACGTGTTCAACACCGTTTTAAAACTAACGAAGAGCTGCTGTCGGTCTTTAGTGTGTCTATGAATTGTAATCGTAGTTAACATATTTAATTACCTGATTGTTGGCAGTGCACGATAAAAAATTGTCAGTCACAGCATGGATCCTGAGAACGGCATAAAATACTGTAAATGTACCAAAACTAAGCCACTTATACTATGTGGAAAAAAGTATTGGGTCACACCTGCTTCATGCTTTGGGCTAGGCCCCTTGCTTCCAGTGAAGGGCATTCTTAACGCTTGATCATACCAAGATATTTTGGTCAACTTTTGGGGAATGCTCTACAGAATTAATGGTCGCACATTCCCACAGAAACACTTCAATATCTTGTGAAGTCTTCCAAGAAGAGTGAAGGGGTCATTCCGTGAAATCGGTACATTTTGCGTCCCAGAGAAATAATCTGTCATAAAATCACTATAATACCAGATACATGCATAATTTGACAACATAACATTAGCATGTCTTCTATCATCAATACTAACTCAAAATTAAGTATTGTCCATGGTTAAATTTGCATTTATGTTGATAAGGCAGGGATTTTGGCCTGTCCCTCATTATGAAAGTTATTTTTCAGCAGGTCTTCTTAATAGTAATTTTTTGGAAAAATTATAACATTTTCACATTTGTAGATTGTTCTAAAAGTAATCTTATTGTTAAGCAATGTTTTCAGCATTAACACATGTCATCTCTATAAAATTTTAATCATTTTACCAGTGTCCCCTGATTTCAAGTCAACCCTGTTACTGACACAAAGAAAACCCTGTAAAATAATAGCACATTCCAGCAGTGACATCATTTACAGGAAGTTACATCATTTACAGGAAGAGGGTTTCCAACATTTAAAACACAAGTAGGTTTCTCTCTTCTATAATGTAGAATTTTGTTGTTTTATGAGATTGTTGGGGGTGGGGAGATCATACCACGTCAATCCTTAACATATTAATTAAAATAATATTTTTTGTATCTTGATATTTACCATATCTATAAGTAATATCCTTTCAAATTGTA
>JBBPDC010000028.1:6614879-6633607 GCA_037974485.1 Hemigrammopetersius urotaenia
TTTTTAAGCATTTACTTTTATCCTTGTTTTCAGTATGTTTTCAGTTTTAATGTGAAGTTGATACACTTTGATGATTTATATTGCTGTTCTCAACGTTTCACTCATCTTCAATGAGGCCTGTAACATGTGATAAGTGTTAACGGTCTGTTGATGTTGCATGTTCACCATGTTATTATTTCACTTAATTAATTAAGTTTTTACCTCAACTCAATGTGAATTTTAATATCTACTTCAATGAGACTTGTGATGTGTGATAGGGGTTTATGGTCTGGTTTTACAGAGGATCAGTTTCAATTAAAGTAACATTCTTCTAAATCTCTTGTTAATGATGTGTGTATAAATGCAATAATACAAGAGCTGTAAGGTGACTACAGAACCTCACCCCTATCTTGTAATGTTAAAGAAAACAATACCAGCTAAAATAACTTTGTCTGGGATTCAAGATTCCAATTACAAATCCCTCAAAACATTACATTTCTTAGAATTAAATAACTAGGCAAATTCCATGCTAATGCAATTTAAAAGATACTGTTACTTAAAAGGTATAATAATAACATCAATAACAAATACAGTGATATTTTTTAAAGATACAAATATGTACAGTGTGTTGAAGAATGTGTCCCATCATCCCTGTTACTATTGTCAGTCCTGTTACTTCATATGTCAGTCCTGTTACTGTCATTAATTTGGTAAAAAATGTAAAAGTGACAATTAGAAGGGCCACCCTGGTATTACCATTCCAATTAACACTGTTAAATGTTTTGGAAAATACCTTTTATTCAATACCTCTCTCATAAAAATACTTGTATACCTTAAATTATATGTGGTCTACTTGTACAATTTAGATTTTCTTGGTCATCTGAAAGATAAAATTGAATGTTTAAAAGTATATTCATAATCTGAAATAATCTCAGTGAAAAGAGGGACTGATGTACTGCTCATACATGTGTAAACTGTTACAAAATTCTAATTCTAAATATTTTATATAGTAACCATTTTTTCCGTAACAGGGTTGACAGATAAATCATATCATGAAGTAGATAACACATCATAAAATTAATAAAATAAATAACCTGAGATGGCGCCATAAAATTTATTGTCACTTTAGGATGTCTTCTTTCCAGAGATATTTAAAAAATTGAGAAAAAAATTATTTAAAAAAAAAAAATTTCCAAGCTGAAAATGTACCGATTTCGTGGAAAGGCTGTTACAGCTGGAAATGTGCGAACGACTCCATATTAAAGTCTATGTTTTTAAATGCAATATAATTAAAGTCCATGTTGGTGTTATGGTCAGGCATCCCAATACTTTGGTCCATATAGTGTATCAGTAACAACCACACACCTGTGAATGTATACCTCACCTTTTTTTTCACTAGCACTCCTTATATATGTCAGACATGCCATAAAGAAATATAACAGAATAAACAATAGTGCAAAACAATGACAAGAAAATGAGTGTGACAAGTGTAACACTGTATATGGACAGCAAAATGTAACAGTGTAACACTGTATGTAAAGATTACAGTACTGTACCAGCAGATCACTTGTGCAAAATGGCTTAGTAAAGTGGCTTAGTGTATACAAATAAATGCAATATGATAAAATAATGCAAAAGATAAAATATGATCTAAGCAGATCTAAGCAGACCATGAATAGTTAGAACCCAAATACAATGGATATCCTGATTAATATACACTGGTTAGATCTATTGTGTAAACACAGCGATCATTCGTGTGTTTAACCGTGTTAATTTTAAATGTTGTTCAAATGTGAGCACAAATCTGAAGTTGTATACATCAGTGAAACTATATGGCTTAAGGCAAGTTTTTTTTTCACTTCATTTATTACGTTACGTCATGCTGCATATGAAGGAGAGGTTAAAGGTGTAGACCAGCAAAAAAAGGTGTAGACTGGCATGGACAGGCTTACTGAAGTTAATATTCTGACTATTAAGAGAAAACTATACATTTGCATTGTGTTCACACATGTTAATAAGAGGGGAAATGCACATTTGTAGTGCACATTTACTTTTTTGTTCTTCATTTTCTGTTTAATCTGTGAATTGACTGAATGTTACTGAATGCAAATCTCATCCCCTCCTCATCTGCTGCTATGTTATTGCATATTTTTTTATTTTATTGGCATCAACACTAAGCCACTTTAATAAGTCATTTTGCACTACTGATCTGCTTGTACAGCACGCAGCGATGTCAGTGTTACAGTTATTTTGTTACAGTAATGTTCCTGTAGTTGTTTCTTGTCTATTTTTTATTGTATTTTTCATGTCTTATCTTGTAATTAAACATAACGGGGAAATGTTTTTTTTAATAAAACTGTAACCGAGTAATACTTGTGAAAAAATAAAAGTGCATCAATATTATACTTCAGTGCATTATATTATGCCAGCAAGCCTTTTCCTGGGTCACCAAGAATGTGCTTCTACGCTCTGGCCACTAGTAGGTGGTGTTGGCTCGAGTTTACTCTTGGTTTCCATGGTTACCAGGGAGCGCCTTTTCAGCCAACTAGCTCCAAAGTCATCTGACTTTATTTAAGCCACAAGTTTAGGCTTCAGCTTGCACATTTGGACAACTCAGTTCATTTTGCAGGGGCATATTCACCCTTTAGAAAATTGTAAATACTGCTACACTATATAGACACCTGTTTACAGAAAAAGGTCATTTTAATCCTTCAGCATATAGAGACATTCAGGACAACGCCATGCATCCAACTTTGTGGACTCAGTTTAGGGAAGAACCTTTTCTATTCCAGCATGACTGATATGACTGACAAAGCAAGGTCCCCCTAAAGACATGATTGGATGAGTTTTGTGTGGAAGAACTTGGCTGGCCTGCACAGAGCCCTGACCTCAACCCCATCCAACCAATTTGGGATGAAACAGAACGGAAATTGCAAGTCAGACCTTCCCGTCCAACATCATGGGCACAAATTTTCCACAGAAACTCTCCAGAATCTTTTGAAACGCCTTCCAAAAAGAATGGAAGCTGTTACAGCTGTGCTGGGGAGACTAGTGTAATGGTCAGGCCAACAATTTTGAAAAATGTATTTTTACCCTTTAGTAATATTTAAATATTGATACGCCTCACATCTAACACTGCTAAGAGTCAAAAAGTGCAGAGGAGAAATGTTTCTACATTTGCCATGAGTTTTGGTCAATGAATGAAACCACATCATGATGCGAATTATATATTTTGTTTCTGTAGTCATTATTTTGAGGATAGTTTTTTGGGGGAAATATTTTAACTTTACATTTATTATTTAGTAACAACACACTCAAATTTATCTATGTGTGGTCCAAACTGATTATGCATGTGAATGCATTAAAACTTTAAGCAATTTAATGCAGCCAATAACATTTACTAACAACTGGCACCCTGGCGTTCACATGGTCATTTAGGATAACTTGCTTGCGTTGGAGTCTGTAATAAAAAATATAATACATGAATGAAACCACATATTGTTTCACAATTAGAGAGGAAAATCATACATGAACACCATATGAACAAAAGTATTGAGACACACCTGTTTATTTCAGGGTCTGGGCTAGGTTCCTTACTTCATATGAATGCCAATCTTAATGCCTCAGCTTACCAAGACATTTTAGACAGCACTACAATTCCATTTTGTGGACACAGCTTGGGAAAAAGGCATTTTTCTATTCTAGCATGACTGTGCCCCAGTGCACAAAGTAAGGTCCATAAAGACATGATTGGATGAGGTCAGTGTGGAAGATCTAGATTGGCCCACACAGAGCCCTCACCTCAACCGCATCCAACACTTTAGGGATGAACTGGACCAAATCCAAGCCTTCTTCTCCAACATCAGTGCCTGACCTCATAAATGCTACATAGAATTAAATAATTAACACCAATTCCTACAGAAACACTCCAAAACCACGTGAAAAACCTTCCAAAAGACCGGAAGCTATTATAGCTGCATTGGTGGGACCAACTCCATATTAAAGCCTATGTATTTCAATGCAATGTCATTAAAGTAACTGGTCAAGCGTCTTAATATTTGCGTCCAGATAGTGCACATGTTGAAATGCCATTGATGAAGAACGCGCGCCCCCTTTTATGTTGTTTTTTTTTCCTCGTGCACGCGCCTTCCGCGTCTCGGTCTCTCGCTTGCTGACAGCCAGCAGTGAAAACATCATCTGCACTGGACATATATACAGAAAAAACACAGAAACAGAGGAGCTAACTTGTATTTTTTCATATTAGAAATCTGCTGAAACCACTGAAAAATGAATCCGTTGTGTAGTAGATGTAACCGAGTCGTGTATCCCACGGAAAAAGTGAATTGTCTCGACAAGGTAAGCTAACCAAAATATAAAAACACTGCAAGTCAGAAAATTGGTGCAGACTATCGTGTGTTTACGAATCCATGTACATTTGTGTTTTTGCTTTTTTTTCATTGCAGGCAGACGTGTTTAATATTTTTCCCAGACTGGTCTCGTTTCGAAACAGGAAGCTAACGTTATCATGCTAAGCTAAACGAATAGATAGCAGGGCATTTAACGTTAGTTACGGTGTGTGAGTAAAGACTAGGGAGTTTAGGGCACATGTTTCTGTTATTTATACATAAAATGTCTGTCTGTAACCAGATGGCTTGTATAGTTTTTGTCAGTTAGTAATTTTTGTGTGTCATCTGAGTTAGCTAGCTTGTTAGCTGCCTATTTGTTCGTAAGCGTTACCAAGGAAATGTGTTTGTGTGTGTTCCAACATGCAGTGTCATGTAAATGTGCATTTAAGACGTTTTATAAACCGAAATGAAACGACTAAATGATATATGTAGATGTGTGGGTGTGAGAGAGAGGCCCTCTCTGTGTTGAAGGGGGAGATGAATCGACGTGTCACATTCTTCACTGCTAATTTCACTACAAATTAGATCTAGACAAACGCCCACTAAGACGTTGCAATGCTGTTGTTTCATAATTCCTCTCATTTTTGGCGTACTGATCACGACGCACCTAAATTATTTACCATTTTGGATCATCTTGTGAATGTTGTGTATCGGAAAGATGGTGAAAACTGGATTCTGTCCTCTCTGAATGTAAATGTAAATCTGCAGACGATGAAGGTGAAGTCTTTCAGGTCTTTCAAAAAGAGGAATTTATCAACTCAGATCTCTTTACTGGGGTGATGACTAGAGCCAGAGGTCACATGCACAACATGAAAATAATGGATGTTTTATTTTATTTAAAACAAATATATATTTTCTTTCCTGCTGTTTACTTGTAATTGTGACAGAGGTAAAAGAAGTTTGCAGGTGATGTTCTAAAAAAATAATAAAATAATAAAAGTCAGTAGAATGTGTCCTTAAATAACTGGGGAAAACCTAGACCAGTCATTTATGCTATTCAGCTAGTTTTTATTGTCTTCCTGTGGCATTATGGAAGCCCATTAGGTGAAGGTGACAGAATGGCCTCTTTGGATCAAATTTGAGTGTTTAGAAGAAAAAAATTGTTATATTTGGCACTCTTGTGCTTGTCTGCGCATGGAGGACATTAACAAGATTCTGCAAGGCTTTCCATTTTCTCAAGAGTTTTTTCAATTTTGAAGTCAATTTAAAATGTATTTATTTGGGTGGATGTTCATGCTCAGATATTGATTAGTGCTTAACTTGTACTGCAGATAATCTCTGATAGACAAATGAGCTTTTAGAAGTTTCAGGATTTCAGGAAGTTTTCACAACAATCATATTTTACAGTGTATTCTTAAAAATGGGATCTATTAGTGTTCGTAGTGTATAAAGAACATATTTGCATCTGATAGTCTTATAGAGTTAACCAATGTTTTTGACTGGAGAATGTTCTTGGGCTACTGTTACAAAATTTTGTTATTTTTCTTTCTCTGCTTTTGTAAACCTACAGAAATGCTGCCAATTTTTTCTCATATGTTAATCCAAGTAGTTTTAGTCCTAGTTTCCTTGTTATGGGTCCGCTTCGGTATTAGAACCAACAGATGTGTACAGGAAAAACATAGTATTTTAACATTAGCCCAAAACTCCTGTATCAACTAATAGTAAACAATTTTCAGGTCAGCTGTGAAAAAGCGCTTAGTAAATCACCAGTGTAGACAGAAGACTTTATCCTCTTAAGTGTTCATTTTGCATGTAGAACTCAACTATAAGTGGTAGTAGTGTGTGTGCATGTACACACTCAGTGTTTCTTGTTTATAATATAAATGTGAGGTACTCTAGATATTATCATTTGAGATTAACTGATTTTAGAACATCACAAGGGCTGTTGTTCCTGCTTCAGCCCATTTACTTTTGTTTTGACTTACTAATACATGACAAGGGAAAGATATATGGGAGGGATAAAAGACGTAGTATTACAGATAGTGAGCTCATTAACATGTTTACTATCAGGTAGGATCCCAATCCTTGCTATCATAAATAAATAAAGTCATGCATGGAACAACCAGCTCATCTTGTAAAGTCTTTGTAGAGTTCTGTATTGATGAAGAATCCTACACACCATTCTGTACTGTAATACAATACTGAACACATTTAATCCTTTTTGATATGACTATTTTTGATATGTCAAGTTCAAAGTATGGAATTTAACTAAGAAATATACATAAATATATTAAAAATGGCTGTTTCAACCAATTTCTGTTTTCACTGACTGAGGGGAAGAATACTTGCACACACTATTAGTGTGTTTAGTATGAATTGAATGAATAAACTTGTACTTAGAAAGAGAGAGAATTAGCATTAAAGAGATCACAATTCTACCCTTTCTTTTCACGAATGGAAAATAGACTGATCCAGTATTTAAAAGAAAATGTTTAAAGTTTTAAAATGAACAATTCCTAAAGGAAACACTTAATTTAAGATATCTAAATTTAAAGCACATGCACTAAAGGAAATTTAGTGTGCCGTACAGGAATAGAATAAAAAAAGAATATAATAATGAAAGAAATAAAAAAAATACATTGAAAATTGTTAAAGGAAAAGTGAAAGTGCAAGGAGGAGGAGAATAGAGCAGTTTAGTGTAGTCTGTCCTGCACAAACTATACAGTCACTCTACTTCACTACAGGAATAAATACACACACATAGTGACATCACACCATTTCAGGGTTGATTTGTTACAGTACAGGAACTGTTTATTGTCAATACTGGCCTAATACTGTACCAAACTGGTTCTGTCTCTGTCTTAGACATTACTCCAGTGTTCTCGTGTGCTGTGTTCATTCTCTGCTTAGGGTAAATGCTTTCTCTGAAAGGTCTTTGATGCTGTACACATTAAATCTAGCAGGTGCAGTTGATTGTGTTTGGATCACCACAGCTAGTTAAAGTTTAAAATGTTAAAAGGTCTCAAGTGCCGCATTTATCACATATGAATGTTATAAACCTTACACCAAAGTCTATTGTTTGCAGGGGCTACGGAAGTCTGATTTCAAAGCAGCTGGGTTCTGTTGTAATAGCGCATGACCATTGCAGGGTTGCAGTAGAGGAAATGCTGCTGTGAATGTGTTGCACCTACAGCTTTAGCCGTCGTATCGGCTACTTCAGAGCTTTTACTCTTCAGCCTAGATGCCAAAGGAAGTGCTGTGCTGCTGTTTGAGAAGAGACAACGTAATATAGGCAGCTCCTCCTCCCCCCACCTTTTAAGCTGTCCTTTTTAGCTTTGGTCTAAATAACACTTGACAGTGACGTCTTTTGAAAATAGCCTGCGATTGGTGGGTCAGACATTTCTGTATGTACAGAAACTTTGTGAGAGAGAAACACACAGTCAGTCAAACCAGGGCATTGGTTTTAATGTGTCTAATGGACTTCTTTTTTAAAAAAATCAATTGCTGTCTGATAAAGTGGCTTTGGTCAAAATAAACATGGATAACGACTGCTAGGATCTCTTAAGTGTACGATTTATTTTTAAGGAAGAGCCTACTGCATCAAGATGGTATAGATTAATGTAGTCAGAGTGATATACAACCGCTGGCTCACATAATGGAATCACCACAATTATAAGGATGTTTATCCAGCTTTTTTTTTTTTACTTCATAACAAATAAACAAATTATGTTCTTTGCATTTATGGCTTCCATCCAAATTAAGTAGACGTAAACACAATGAAATTGGATTTTGTATCTAAGAGATGCAAAAAAGACTAATTGTGAATTGATTTATTTATTTCATCATTCATTCATTAATTCAAGCAGTTGCTTATTTATTTATTTATTTAGTTAGTTAGTTAGTTAGTTAGTTGACGATTTATTTTCTTTCACAGAGTGATTCCTTATTTTTTGCCAGGGGTTGTATGAAGCACAAATGAGCACCACCCTGATGGATGTACACACATGCTCTTTTGTTTTAATTTTGTTTTTAATCACACTACAAGTGCAACACATGAATACTTATACTGTCACAATGTTTTACACGTGCTCTCAGTCATTGAGTGTTGGCATTTCATACTTGCAAAAGAGAAGTAAACCATTCTGTTGTCCATTCCATTACGCTCCAGCTGCCATGTCCTCCATCTGACTCACTTAAGCACATCTCAAAAGAACCACACCCAAACTCTGTTAGACACCGGCCATTTGAGTCGCCCGAGAGGCCTCCTTGATTCTCTTTGACATCTGTAGCAGCAGGAAGCTTTTAGAACAGTATTCTGACAGGTATTCACTAAGTTTTCTGTGTTTTCTGTGGTTGGGAGACTTCTGGTCTGTTACTGTGGCATATGTGGTGATGATAGTATGTTTCCTGTGTGGTTGGTGGGTGTAAAGTCTTTTGAGTTTGTTCATGGTAAGCAGATTTTAAGGTTCTTCAGAAGATATTATTATTTATTTATTTGGACAGGAGCAATGGGGTCTTCCTCGATTAATTAAAAAACATAAATAGACTCAGGAAGTACACACTGTGTAGTAACAGTATAACTAATGTATAATTACTGGTGATGATTACTACTGGTAGCAGCTTGTAGCTAGAACCTTAGATTGGGGCACTATAAAACTATAACTTTAAGTCATTTTTAACAATGAGGCCTTATTTTTGCTGTGTTGCAAAATGTAACAGATTGTGACACCATTGTGTCCCACTGAATAATATATTCTGTAAATTCACTAGAAAAGACCCTTATGTTGATGATATTACATTTACTGTAGTGAATGCATTATATTTTGTGTTATCTATTTATCAAGCCTACTATGTACTATGGATACGTTTTTACTTGTGTAACAGAATGTTAGTTAACCTGGTACTGCACATGCCTGGGGTTTTTATTTTAGTGCTAAAATAATTTCTATGGATGCACAGAATTTGATCTTCTATTTATCATCCTCTAAAGGGTCGAATGATGGGTGACCCTGAACCACTGTGCTGAAATGTCAGCATTTTAGGTGTTGTTTATAACCATACGTAAAAAAAATTATATAGGTCTCTGTGTAATTCTAGTGTATGTTGATTTGGTGCCAGTTTTTACATTTTGTAAATGTTTATCTATTGGGAGATATATAAGTGAAAAATATTAGCATTGGCCCAAAGAACCAATATTGGTGCATCACCAATAATATATGATTCTTAGCTCTGATTCGGTCAACTAATATGGTTAAAACATTGTGATTTTGTCAAATTACTGATATATTTTGTAAAGATATTTGTGTACGTACTCTGAAGCAATTGCACACTCCAGTCTGTGCCTGATCATGCATAAATGAACATGAAGGTGAAATGTTGAGTAGCAGGTTGGGTCGAGCTATTGCGTGTTGTCCTCTGTTATCACTAATACTCTCCCTAAGGTCAATAATGACTCAGGGGTCCACTATGTAGGTTCTGTGTATGTACGTTTCTTCAAGTGGTAGGGTGTTTCCCAGCTACATTGTTCAGTCCTGGAATTCTTCCCTTAGCTGGGAAAGCGGTGATGTAATTCAGTCAGCAATTGATCTTTTTTCTTGGGAGTGTGTTTAATATTACTGTTGGTTTTGTGCACTCCATTTTTTACAGCTAGTAGGATCACACTGTTAGAATAGACCTTTTAACCACAAACAAACAAAAACATCTTAAATCTAAATTTCTGGTGGAATTCTCCAGTAGCAGATATAAGAAAGATATATGTCTCTAATGGCTTTATTCTTTTGATAATTAATTTTCATGTTCTACTCTGAGCAGTGAGTATTTTTAGTCTCAGCAAGCTCTTAGTGTGACTCACAGGAAGGTCTGAGATGATTTAAAGCTATAAAGTCAGTGCTTAAATTCTGTTTGCTCAACATGATTATTTTTTCTATTTATGTTCCAAAGGTTCACCACTAGGCCTAAACAGAAATTCACATCAATATTCTAGTACTGATTTATTAGTAAAAAAAAAAACTCTTCATGAGAAATTTCACAGATTTTTCACAGTTTTCTGTATCAATCAGTAATTGAGTTGCAAACAGTTATTGCTTTTAATGCAAAAAACAGATCTTAAAAATGTTTATGTCCTATGACAACTGAACATATATCCATAATGGCACAGTTTGCATCTACCTGAGTAATCCATTCTGTTTCGTTAGTTTTGAAATATGGGTGGAAATGTCCTTTCACGTCTCACTTTCTTCTGTGTCAATCATAAATAACAAAGGACAATATTGAAAAGATTAGACACATCTGCAGTCCTCTTGATTGTTTTCTCTTATTTTCTCTCTTTACCCTCCCTTTTCTCTGTCTGTCTCTCTCTATCTCTCTTAGTACTGGCATAAAGGATGCTTTAGCTGTGAGGTATGCAAGATGACTCTAAACATGAAGAACTACAAAGGCTTTGAGAAGAGACCATACTGCAATGCGTAAGTAACTTTTGTGTGTGTGTGTGTGTGTGTGTGTGTGTGTGTGTGTGTGTGTGTGTGTGTGTGTGTGTGTGTGTATGAAAGTTTGAGCTCCTGTATAAAGGCAAGGATGTTCTAAAATACACAAGAGCACACTCTTTTACACACACACTTCTCTGGTATCACTCACATCTTGCTTTATGCTCAAAAACTCGCCATGCATATCACACACACACACAGTGGGTGGTGCAGTTATCAAGAAAGCTGGGTAAATACCTAGTGGTGTTATTTCCTTTTAGTTCACATTCCCTCACTCTGCACAGATATGCAGCTCATCTGTTTTGTTTTTATTTGGTTAAATGATGGATATTTTAAAAGGGTCCTTTTTGTCCTTTGTACAATAAAATTGACAACTTGGCAACACGAAAGATCTGCAGTTTCTAGAAAAAAAATATTTTACCAGCCATAAGGATCTGCTAATAAGCCTAACAGAAGCAATCTGTAGCTCCCTGGGGTAACTCAGACCCAGTGGGTCGTTAGAGGCACTTAACGTTGTTTATTTCCTTCTGTGCTCATTTTTTCTTGTCTGTTTGTTTAGACTCTGCCTTGCTGAGGAATTCTCAGTAGGCATAAAATACATTGTTTTAAAATATGTTGCCTTTCTTCAACAATCCTAACCCCACCCACTATTTTCCCTCCTGTGCTATTCTGATAGCTATTCTGATATGAAGCATATTTGATTGACAGACTGTCCAGGGCTTTACAGTTGTTCCCAGGACCTGTGATCTAAACAGGAAATGTTTAGATAGTGCAAGCACAACTATCCATACTTGCTTATACATACACAAACACACCTACGTGACATTGCCATGAGAATGAACACCATTTAAAAAATTTGTTTTGTTGTAAAGAAAGCTTTACATTTTAGTCCTATTACATGGTCCTCCTATTACATGTCACATTACATGTTCACCATATTAAAGGTTATATGTTATGTGGTTGCACAATCATATGCAAAACACGCCCCCTACAGGGAATAAACTAAAACATGGCACATTCATGCAATTTTTAATTCACTTTTTTATTTGATGAATCTATATATTTGTAAAACATACAGTGAGTGTTTTGTTTAAAGCTGTTAAATATACATAAACAACATAATATGTATTATGTATATATGTTAAATATACATAAACAACATAACCACATATCCCAAATATAGAATTTCCCATAACAGGCCACATATCTTTCCCATAACATGCAACGCTTTTTCTCAGCAGGTTATTTCCAGCAAATACACTGTAATTATTCATTATAATACACTTGTGATTGTTTGTTAGTTTGCTCTATCTCTCAATTAGCAAAGCAATTAAACATGACCAGAGGGTTCAAGCATATAAATGTATACAGAACTGTGGTAACTCAGCAAAACATTTGATTATATCAATTGTTTTTCTCTATAATGATGTTCCACATAGCTTTGACACATTGGTGTCATATTGAACCACATGTAGTTTGATTTTGTTTATTCCAACTATATACTATAAGAAATGTCTGAAACGTTTCATACTTCTTTGCATATAATAGAGTTGCAAAAACTGACTGTGCTAATTACCTAATGCCCCAGTGAGGCAGAAAATGCACAGGGGTGCGTGCACACACACACACACACACACACACACACACTCACTCACACAAATCCCCCAATGCCTTCTGACACAGAAGGAAATGGTTTTAATTTTAGGTCTCACGTGTGTTTTGTATTCTGTTGTTACATCACTTTCAAGGACTACGTGTGTATATGTGTGTGTGACTGGGAGCATGATTACAGTTTTCCATTAAATGCTAATTTTGCCATGTGTTGCAGACACTACCCTAAAACGTCATTCACCAGTGTTGCTGACACTCCAGAAAACCTGCGTCTGAAACAACAGAGCAAGATGCAGAGCCAGGTAATAACAGACCCCATTTACACATGGACACTTCATGTGTTGTAAGTGTCAGAATTATATGAAAGAAAGGCCAAGGCACATACAAATCCAAGGGTAAACATACCCAAGATGTATTTAATACATATAAATTTGATCGCTCAAGCTGCTTGAGGAGGTGGTCTGAGATGCGTTTGAGCCATATAATGTAGCAATGTATATGCATCTGTCTTTCCAAAACACATTCAGCAACAAAACCCCTCCCGCTGCTGTCACAGTGTTTCCCCGATTAATGCGGGCATTGCTGCTTTTTCAGTTCATCTCCTAGTGTGAGTAATTTCAATTCTGTAACCCACTTTGGATGAGCCAGACAGCTCAAAAAAAGCCCCAGTGTACTTCACCTTTTCATCGTTTTTTCACCGCGTCACTTCACTGTTTTAATGCACATGGTTCATGACAGCGATGACACAGCAGGACAATTTTCTTAACAGTCTCTTCTTGTAAACAGTGAACGTGTCGTGTGAAATTTGTACTTTTATTTTGAATAGACCAGATCACTGAGGAGCAGTATGGGCATTTGTTTTCTGCATGCAAGCTTAATTTTACCTTACCTGCCACATAGTGATCCGGGCTCAGCGGGCCTAAGCAGAGTCATAGATGTTTCCTTCAAGCTCCAAGTTTATTGACACCGGCTAACTCAGTCGTACTTCCACTGTCTTAACTTCTGCCAGTATTAACACCTTTTCAACCACCTTCAATCTAAGCTAATTATTCAGATATTAATCTGGAGGAGTTACTGTAAAACAAGTTATGCAGTAATGAGAGTGAGTAACTGCGATCATGCAAGGCTTAATCATTTACTGTTGTCCTCTTTATACCTTACTCTACTTAACTTCACAAGTGCTGAATCAAGGCTTCACTCTTACTCTCTGTGCAGGTCTTCCAACTCTTCTTTGTTTACACTCTCATTTTCCTATCCTCCCTTGGTTTTAATGCTTCTTGCATTTTCTTCTCATGCCGCTCTGCCCCCACACAAAATATCTCTCTCAGTAGTTGACTTTAATCCTTTTATCTTACTGATTTTCAGTGTTGATAAACACATGTGTGGACTGCACTACACATAAATTACACACTACTCCACCCATGTTTCTTTTGGGCTGGGAGTGGGGGCCGAGTGGGGTTGTAAAAATAGAAAAAAAAAAACATCTGGTGCCCTTATGCATTCAAATGACCCCTCTTGCCATATAACCACATGTACAGTACATACTAACATAATGTACATCCATTAACCCTATCTCTAAACCCTCATCTTTTCTTGTCTTTTTGTTCTGTAATAACGGTGTTGTTTATGGGTGTTTGTGTGTGTGGGTTGAGAGAAATTGTGGGAGCAGTCCAGATTTCTTATGCCTCTTGTCCCAGATTACATGTCTGCTTTTATGTGTGTGCCTGGCGTTTTTGAAAAAAATTTGGAATTCCTTTGGAATCAGAATTTCTGCACAAGATGGAACCTAAAATATGATATATGATATTTAATCATCAAAATGAAAAAGAGTAATTATAAGATAATCAAAATGTCATATATTTGATACCATGACTTTATCAAAATAGCTAAATCAGGCAGTACCATTGGTGGATGTAATTACTAATTTCTGTTATTTTAACAAAAACCAAACACCTTCTATGGCTGTTAATCTGTACTGTACAGCAAACAGTTTTTGTATTTAAAACCTAGATCCAATAAAAATGACGTCATAAAAACGACTGAATCGTCATGGCCATTTGTTTTTTAGTTGTTGTTTTTTTGTTTCTTAGTTTCTCATGCATTTTAGATCATTGTCTCTTTTGATTTTTCTCGTCTGTTGTGAAGAAATACTTGTTTATACACAGTATTGTATAAAAGTATTGAGCCACCCTCCATTTCTTCATGTCTTGCATTTAAAGAACCACACTTTCTTGTATTTTTAATATAGGCTTCCTTCCTAAAGGACTTTCAGAGTTTTTGGCTTTCATTTTTACTTCAGGGCCTGTGTCTGACCAGTTTTAGAGGAATGTTTTTGTTTTGTTAAACCCCACAGTGACCTACGTATGAATCTTTTAAGCATAACAAAACACACCTAATTGGTGCTGAATGCTGAGTAGTTGGAACACTATTATCTAGACACCTTGTAAAACATTTGTTCCCATTTCTTTCATTTAATCTACTCAATATGCCAAAGATAAGACATAGAATAGTATTTTTCCAACAAGGTGATATAAAGAAATAACAGGTGACTTTTGTACAAGACTGTGTGTGTATTTGTTTTTGAAAGAAGGCGTTCCTGCAGAAATCCAGACACTCCTAAAGCATTTGCAACTTCAATTTCACAACCTTATATTTGTTAATTCATGGTTTGTTATCAGCTCTTAATGGTAAAATGGGAGATCTATAAAACTACCAGTATTACACAGCGTACATATACAGTGCCTTGTAAAAGTGTTCACTACCCCTTGGCATTCTCTCTGTTTTGTTACCTTACAACCTGGAATTGAAATGGATTTCAATTAGATTTTAAGTGATGGACCTAGAAAACAAACAACAGATTAATTAAAAGGGTATAAAAACTTGTTTGAAATAATTCTAAAAAATGTAAAAGCCAAAAAGTGGTGTATCCATATGTTTTCACCCCTTTGGTTTGAGGCCCCAACCACTATCTTCTAAAGTCACTTAATTAGTTAAATAAGATCCATCTCTGTATATACACACTTGTTCTGAGTCAACACCAGTTCAACACCACTAAGTAAGGGCTACCATCAAGCAAGTGACTGCATTTAGGGCGATTAACTCTCCACAGAGGTCAGAGACAAAGTTGTGAGAAGTACAGATCATGGTTGGGCTATAAAACAAATATTAAATCCCTTATTAGAAAGTGGAAAGATTATGGCACCATAGCAAAACTTCCAAGAGAGGGTCTTGACAGGGACTCACAGACAGGGAAAGGAGGGCATAAATCAGAGCAGCAACCAAGAGGCCAAAGTTAACCCTGAAGGAGCGGAGCAGAGATGGGAGTATCTGTCCATAGGACCACGATAATCCCCACACTGCACAGAGCTGAACTTCATGGGAGAGTGGCCCAGAAAATAATGCATGTGGAGATGTACACGAAGAGACTTGTCACTGTAATCACTGCAAAAAAAGTATTGATTCTGGGAAGGGGTGAATAGTTATGCATGCTTAATTATTTTGTCTTATTTCTTGTTTCTTTCACAATAAAAACATCCATTTGCATTCTTTCATTTTTGTAAGATTTAATGCTGACCAAACGGTGTGAGCCTCTTGTATGGTTTAGATCTCTTGGTTTAAGACATCATTTCCAACTACCCTTGCATTTATTTGTTGCCTAACATATTTCTTTCTTTGATCTATGTGTTTGTGACAGGTGCTGTACAAGGAGGAATTTGAGAAGAACAAAGGGAAAGGCTTCAGTGTTGTGGCTGACACACCAGAGATGCAGAGAATCAAGAAAACACAAGACCAGATCAGCAACGTAGGTCACATTCCAGGCTCTTTCTACCTGCATTGCTAAACTAATTCACTGGTTTCTAAAATATGAGTTTATACCAAAATCCTGGAAGTCTGAGAGCTCTGGGCAGCATATTTTAGAATTATACACTTTTTTTATTGTTGTCTATTGAGCTGTGCAGACTACAGCTGATCCACACTGTGATGCACAATGTGTTTAGCAGTTTTAAGCTGTGTTTACTGTGAGAAACTGACAATTTTAGACTGAACACCATAAAAAGTGTCACCCACAGCTGACAAATTAATGTTCTCTCTATTTAGTCACTGATTCAGCATGGACTAAAGGCTCGTTTTCAGAAACCTGCAACTGTGCAAATGTCTCTTTCAAAAATGTTTCCGTTGTCTTGGTGCACTCTTTTATACTGCTGTTTTGTGCTTGCCTACTGTCTTGTTTTTTTTAAGCAAAGGGAACAGGTTTGAAAAGTTTCCCCAAATCCCCCATTAAACAGCAAACATAATCAGATAGAATTTTGCAGTGAAGAGTTTGAAACAAAGGGTAATACAAATACATTTAATGAACAGGCTTCACTGGTCACAGTTGATTCAATGGCGCAAAAGTGCAAATTAAACAGGTCACAAGAATGGGTGATGGCTGCAACTGGGCCTGTTCTGATTCTTAATTAGAGTTCGGTATAAAATACACAGCTACTAGTAAGCCAATAGGTCAGCTCAAACAGGAATGTGAGACACCTAGTGAACCATACAGAAAGAACAAAATATTATTTAATGTCTACCTTCATCATTACACATCAGCACAGTTTTTAATAGGTGTGCCAGTTTAATAACTCTTGAATAGTTGATAGGCATATGTAAGGGTGGTATATTTAGCTTGTTCTCGTTTGTTCTAATTGTACATATGAGTTTCAGATTGCAAAGACCCAAAATAGTCCCAAGAAGACATCTTACAATGAACTGATAATTGAATAGGTGAACCTCATCCTTGTTTTGAAAGCTCCCACCCATCTCACGCACTACGCGAGGTGGTTAAAATGGTTAACTGTGGTATACGCCTTAAATAGACTTAAATATAGTCTCTGGGGATCCTTCTTCAAGATTGCGGTAGCGTGTAAAGATATTTAAGTATATGCTCGTCCCTTACGCTAGTCAGTGGTAGTGTAATTATGTACTCTAATGTAGGCGGTGCTGTTGCAGGTATGTTATATGACTAGACTTTATTCTCTTTGGTGTGTTTGTGTGTGTGTATTTGTGTGTGATTTTGTGACTGGGTGTTATAGATTAAATATCATGAGGAGTTTGAGAAGAGTAGAATGGGAGGAGAAGCTCCACATCACCATCCGCCACCGCAGCAGCATAACACAACTCCAGGTATGTGCACAACTGCACCAACCACAGGAGCCATTATTGCTAGATTAAATGTTTATGCTCTTGGTTAATCTTTAATCAGGTTGTCATAGTTAGATAATGCAAAGGGAGAAGTGAGAATTTCTACCTACATGCTCTCTTCACATGTCTCTGTGTATCTCTTTTTTTATCCAGCATATCAGCCCCCAGCAGCATCGCAGAACTACCACTATGAGCCTGAACCGGTGCGCCAAGCTGCTGCAGCTCCACCACCAAGCTCTGGGGTAATGTATTACACACACACACAGACACTCTATTTTCCTTTACAAAAGCTTTTGGAACTGTCCCAGTACCTCCATACTGATTCAGTTCCTTTCTCAGGATGAATGCTACTCCTTTTCCTATTCTGCTCAGGCCCTGAAAGGCTTTTAAAACACTTCCACCTCACACCGGTATTTAGCATGCCGAACTCCATAATTCAGAACAGGCCCATGCCTAAAGCTTCCAATCTAAACTCATACTAATCCCTTTCTTTAACTTTTCACACCCATCAAACAATTGGTAAAAATATATTAAGGAAATAAATTGAATGCTTAGTAAGCTGACCTCCAATCGGCTCATTATGCCACCGGCAGTTGTTTTTATAGTTAAAATATTTCTTTTTATGTTGCCGTTCTGTGCTCCTGAAGTTCTGTTGATAGGCAAGTTCTGCTGACATCCAATGAGCTGATTGCATGCCATTCAGTTTATTTTATTAATATATTTTTACCAATTGTTTGATTTTTCCTAGGGTGTGAAAAGTTAAAGTTTAACCTGCTTAAACTTGCTTAACGTGCTTAAAACATATGACTTAATTCATGGGGACCCAAACATCATTCTAGGGCCCCCTGGACTGTACTTTTTTGTTTTTTTTCTCAAACACATCCACCTCATCTGGGGGGGAACACCCTAAAATAGGCAGAGCATTTGGGAACCTATGATATAATTAATTGTGATAATAATTTGACCATCATATTTCTCACCCTTAATACATCTTGTGATTTTCTCAGCACTTCTCTGCATATTTCTTTGTGTTTAATACTTTGTGTTTGGTCCTTAAAGTAAGTGTGTGTGTGTGTGTGTGTGTGTGTGTGTGTGTGTGTGTGTGTGTGTGTGTGTGTGTGTGTGTGTG
>JBBPDC010000028.1:6633707-6645325 GCA_037974485.1 Hemigrammopetersius urotaenia
GTGTGTGTGTGTGTGTGTGTGTGTGTGTGTGTGTGTGTGTGTGTGTGTGTGTGTGTGTGTGTGTGTGTGTTTTTAGAAGCGTTACCGGGCAGTGTATGATTATGCTGCGGCTGATGAGGACGAAGTGTCGTTCCTGGATGGAGACGTGATTGTAGACGTGCAACCGATTGACGAGGGATGGATGTATGGCAGAGTGGAGCGCACTGGTCAACAGGGCATGTTGCCTGCTAACTATGTAGAGGCCATCTGAGAAAGAGACAAAGAACAGGATAAAGGGTGAAGAGAGAAAGGAAGTAGGGGGGAGAGAGCGAGAGAAAGAGAGAGAGAGGGGAGAGGAGTAATGGATAACAAGAAGCCCAGTGCCATCTCATATTTTAAGAGCTTTTTCTTCTTTTCTTGTTCGTGCTATCCTATTAATGTGTCTATGCTGATAACTCAAAACAAAAACACACATGCATACATAAATGCACACATACAATTACACACATAGTGTATAGACGTACATACAAGGGCCAAATGCCCGATTTTTTGCTCTGCCTGCTCTGTTTCTCTCTGTTGCTCCCTCTTTTGCTCTTGCTGTCTGACTGTCTGTCTTTCTTGTGTTTCTTCAAGTCTTGGAGAGGTGCTGTCACAAGTGGCACTTAATGTCTTAATGACACAAACACACACAGACACACACAGGCCTGGGAATTTTTCCAGGGCCCGTCATATAGCACTTCGTGAACAGGCAGCCGTAGCCATGTCAATCATTCCACAGTTGCCATGACAATGAGAATCTATTCCAAACTTCAATTATCTTTTTCTTTTTCTGTGTCCTCTTAGCAGCCTGTTGTTGGTTGTATCTGTCATTTTGGCCCATTGTGGCATCTCACTGGTCGTGCAGTAGTAATGCTTGAACATGAGACTTCTGATCATTCCATTTTGTTCCACTCATTCTTAAATCATGTACGTCAGACCTCTTGCATCATGGGTATTGTAGTGAAACTGGAATATATATTATATATATATAAAAAAAAGATCCTCCCACTCTGGCCTCAGTTCTTGTAAGGGTGTGAAATAAGGATGGACCCTGCTAATGTGGCAGTGTTGTCGTCGTGTCCTTTACATTCATCTCTGTGCCATCAATTAACATGTAGACTTAAGTCTGTCCTGCTAGACACACCTACTGAGTTACGGTTAAAGGCAAAGCAGTTTTCTCTACCGCAGCGCCCAGCATTTAGTTAGTTAGTGTTGAGCAGACCTGTAGAACCAATGAGGGGAGAAGAAGCCTAAGCACAATTCTGAGGACCGTTTTAGAGGGTTGTGTGTTTTGATACCGATTAAGCCTAGTCCTGGACTAAATTTCACTGTTACCATTGATTCTCTGGAAAATGCTTTGTAGTCATAGACTAAGCTAAATCTGTACAGAGAACTAGCCCTAAACCTGTTTTATTATTATTATCATTTTGTTCTGGAACATTCCGTATGATACTGTATCTCAGCACTATTTTGTATGATATTTTCCTTCCCCCATACCATGCTTATTCTCATTGCCTTGTTGGTATTGTATGAGGCGGAAATGTAATGTCAGTTAATCAATATTAGTGGAATAAAACAGATCTATTTGTATATCAAGACAGGCAATGTTCCTTTTATTTTGAGATTTTTTGGACCTAGCATGTCATTCTCCTAACTGATTACAGAAATACAATCGTATCAACTTCTGTTGCTCATAGATTTTGTATTTTCAGACTACTGTGCAACTTCACTAACTCGCGATCAAAAATGTTCACTGGCTGGAAACAAAAGAACCTTTTTATTTAATGTAATCGTATACATATCTGTGTTTGACCTACAGCACTGAACACTTTAGATATCTCTCTTTGTCTGACTCACCCAGTTTGGCTAATTAATTATTTTGGTAACAGGTTGAATTAGGGTTGTTAGGTAAAAAAGACTGCAGTGTGCAGTGCTGTGGGTCGAAAAATTAAACTAGTATGACAAGTCCCTGAACAAATGAGTTTGGTCAAATCTGCTCTGAAACTTGTAAGCTGTAAGTTTTCTTATACTTCATAGACTCTGTCCATTATTTGTGGTATAATTATCAGTGTAAAAGTGGAATTTCACTGTTGTTTTTTTGTTGTTGTTTTTTTTTTTTTTTTTTTGTGCAACAAAGTAAATCAGAGTGGTTTGATGCGAAATGGGTTGCACTAGATAAACTTCTGCTAGATTGCCACTATTTTAAGGAAAGTGAGTTTCTCTGCAGTGCACCATTTCAGATCAAACCATTGGCTTTATGTTCATTTAATTCTTTTATCTTAATTTAATTATGCAGACATTTGGAAAAAACAAGTCTCCATCTTTAGATCCCTGGGCCAATTTCTGCTGCCTGCTGCATGTTTTTTCTGTAACTATAAAATAATGCATACAAATATCACAGAGTAATATTAAATTCACACTTCATAGCAAAGTAAAAGCTAACAAGGTTCAGAATAGGGTTTTTTCTTCCAGACTTATTGCATTTACTTTTTTTCTCGTTTAAACTTGTATGATGCTTTTCCTGATATGTGGTGTCTTATTTTTATATGCAGTCGCATTCCAGTACCTTCAGTTTCGCTGATCTATGCAGTTCCTACAGAATTGGACCCTTTAATTGAACACTCTTGCACTCAATAATTTCACTCAATCATGTGGCTACAGTAGAGTAAAGCATTTTATGTAACTGTCTCCCTGTTACATTACCTCTTGGGGCGGGGGGGGTGGGGGGGGGATAAAGTGTCTGTTGATTGATGGAGAAAGCAAAACTAGATCACTTCTTGTTTACTTGTGCTACATATATGCATGTCAACAAAACACATCAAATCGTAATTCACAGCAGCTGGAACTGATATAGAAATCATCCAAAAATGGAACTGTGGTGCATCAGCACCAATAGAATGAAAGGCAAAGGAGCAGTAATGGTGTTACCACACGCTTTGTTTGGGTAGGTGCTAAAATTGTTTCAGAGTAGAAGAGAAGGCGAATTGACAAGAATCTGCAGTAGTGTCTAACCGGTCATGTTCTTGACAGAATGACAGCAGTAAAAAATGCCTGTCAGAACCTTCCTCTGGAATAGCAGACACTGAATCCTCTCTTGGAGTAAAAACTGTGGGGATCACCCTTAAAGCCTGTCTGATACCAGGGTCATTTTTACACACATACTGACAGATCAGCTGAGTTGAGATGATTGAAACAGAAGTGGGTAGTTTTAAAAGGTAATACTTGTACTTGTTCTCAAGTATGTGAAGTCTTTTTTTTTTTGTCAGTTACATTTTACACATTCCCTTTTACTTCATATTCTTTTTTTATGTTGATGTTCTGTACCGCCTTTGACTTTTTTTAGGGTTTGTTATCCGGGCAGGGATTAAGCCCAGTTGGAAAATCTCTATTTGGAATGCTGTGTAGTCCAGGACTAGTCTTAATCCCTGTCCAGGACGCTTTATTTTGATAGATGCTGCAGTTCTATATGTTACTGTTGTTACTTCCACCCAACTCTGAACTGAAACTTTTGCATCAAAAGTGGCACTTCGTCCTGTGTGGTCCTTATGGTTATGCAGATGGTAATTTTAAGTGAGCAGTTAAGAGTTCATGTCTATGTCATATCTACCAGAGAGTGTGTTCAAGGTTTATTATAATGTGTTAAGGTGGTTGCTACGGAATCTTTGAGCCACACTGTGGATCCACATGATGTCCTGTTTTGAATATTTTGGTTCTGATTGTTGTCTGACCTCTTCTAATGTGACAAATCGCATCATAATCCAAGTCAAGGCAAACATATCATCTGCTCATTTACTAGCTCGCACCATGTCTGACATATGGTTGCTGTATAAATAGAGTGTGTAAGAGTGGAGAGAATTCCTTGGGGCTAGGTGTCAGGGCTTCTTCGGCATAAAACTAGGCCAGACCTTTCACCACTGCCCACCCCAGAAGAAGATAGGTCTGTGTAACAGGGAGGAAATGGAGTGAAGGGGGAGTGCAATGACTTTGTCATGAGAAAATGGAACATAGAGATTTATAGGATGTTGGACTGGAAGGAGGAGGAGCTACAGCCAGAGTCCTAATGTCAGTCATTTTTTATGGCGGTGCTGAAGGCATGTACAAAACTACATAAGCAAAGATGATTAAATCAACTTTGCTTATGTATTATGTATTAAATCAAAAAAAAGTGCCAAAAGGTTGTTCAAAAGAAAAACTTTTAGTTTGAAGCACCTCTGAAATGTAAAGGTTCTACAACTATGTCTAAGAACTGTATGGAAATATTTAGTTTTAAGAGTTCATCTGAAATCAAAAGGTTCTTAGGTCAAGAGAATAGTGCTAGTGAATGCCACACCATGCTAAATAACAGAGCTGGATTTCATATGATTAGTCCAGACACACATGCACCCTCCCCCCACCTCCACTCATGCAGAATTGAACTGTAGGGCCATAATGCACATTTGAAAACCATCAAGACGTCCATTGTCTATGCCATAGAGAGGTCTCTTCTATATGGGCACTTAAAGGTGTGATCTTCAGTGGATATGACTTGATCGGGCCTATGTGAATCATTGCCACATTTTTGCCTTTTGTTACACAATGTGTTGTTTAAAGCTTCTTCTGAAACGTGATTAAATTGTAATTCGCCCCGGAGTGTCTGCCAGATGTGTAAATGTAAATCTGATCTGTAAAACTCATCCATTGCCAGGTCTTGCAGCACATGGGCTAAATCATGCTATGCTTCTTAACAGCAGAATAATTATTCAGTTGAGAAAGCACCACTTTCATCTGCTTGTCTAGTGGCGATGGTAGGCGAAAAAGAGAAGAGACGTATTGCAAACCTAAAATAAAGAATTAGTTGGAAGTGGATGAGTAATGTAATATGCATCAAGAACCTCTAGAAACCCCCCACATTCTAGAATCAGATATACTGAGAGAATTGTGTTCGTCCGTGTTTTGTAGGCTCTGCTCTACATGGCCATAAAGCAGCAACGCTGTTAAGGTCTAGAAAACCAGAAATTGCATGTAAGTGGGGAAAAATGTGTGACTGTGGATCAGTTATATTTTTACAGATGAGGTCCCGGATACATTTTCAGACATCCTAGCATCTTGTTTTTGTACCTTGTCAGCCCATTTGCCTTGTCAGTCCAGTAAACTTTATTCATCATTTGTGTCTTCATATGAGTCTGTTTACATGTACTGTACCACACAGGGGTCCTATGTTCCATCTCAAGCACACGGCTCGTTCTGTTTCCATGTTTAACTTTCCTTTAATACATTTATGTAGGTGAGGAGCTGGCTAATGTGTGGATCAATAAAATGCATTCTTTCTATCGAGATTGTGTGTCTGGTCACTGCATAAATGGGTTAACACACTTGAGAAACTGAACTTCATTCATTTAGGAACACTCCATTCATTTAGGCAGTATTGAAAAGAAAGCACCAATGCTCATACTGTGTTTGGGGAAAGTAGTGGTTTTTAGTCTGCAGATTTAGTCACAGGTATCACACTGAGAAACCCTGCTTAACTAGTACTGCATTAGAAAATGTGTCTCCCATAGTATTCCACTGAGCAGAGAACACGATAAAAGTTTTATTTAAAACTGAAATATATATGTCTAAGCAAAATTCACCTTTAGGTTTTGTTTAAATTATGCTAATACTTTATATAGCACTGAGACTGGGACTGTTTTACTGCTGGTGCTTCTATATGGTAGCCATCAAGCTAATAGGTAAACAATTATATCTGCAGCAAAGCTGTTTAGATTTAAGTTCACATTTATTCATTATTAGTACATGTAATGACTTGATATCTCACAGGTAAGAAATGGTTTTACTAGTAAAAAAATTTAAATGCATTCAATTCTAGCTAGTCAAAAATTCCCAATTCATTTCAAAGATACTGTTTTTTCTACTGTGTATGAAATTAGAGCAGAAAATCAGTTTCCACAAATAATAGTAAAACTGTTACACAGTACAATTCTTATTAAGTTGTGTTTTTATTGTTTTTTTTCATAGTGAAATTAAATTGCTAAATGTATTGTTCAAAAAAGACACTCGGTTTCTCATGACCAAAACCTAGAATCAGGGCGCACCCATAACAACTACAACAATGATAATAATGATAACCAACACCAACAATAATACAATTATAATAATAATAATGATTAGAATAATAAAAAATGCTTGTGCTTGTTTTCTCAAGACAAACATTTTAGAAGCAGGCAGCACACATAACGGGGGAGAGCTATCTCCCACGCCCTCATCTCTCCTCTCTCTCTCCCTCTCTTCCCTCTTTACCTCATCCTCTTTCTCTCCTTTCTCTCTCATCCTCTCTCCCATCCTCTCCTCTCTATCCCCTCCCTAATCTTCATTCACCCACTCTCCTGCTCCCTCTCCTCTCTCCAGCCTCATTTCCTTTCTCTCCTCCCTCATCCTCTATCTCACCCTCTCCCCACCCCTCGTCTTCTCTCTCATCTTCCCTTTCTCCTCTCTCTCCCCTCCCTCATCCTGTCTCCCCATCCCTCATCTTCATTCACCCACTCTCTCTCTCCCCCTCCCTCATCCTCTTTCCCCCAGCTATTTCCCCCTCTCCTCCCTCATCCTCTCCCTCGTCCTATCCCTTCTCTCATCCTCTCTCTCACCCTCTCTCTCTTCTCTTTCCCTCCCCGCCCTCATCCTCACTCTCTCACCCTCACCCTCTTCTCTCTCTCATCCTCCCTCTCCCCCCCCACACACACCCCGCCTCCCTACCCCCGCCTCCCTATTAGACTCGTCCTGAAGGTCTCCGTTTGTCCTCCAGCTCAGCATGTTGGACATCCTGGTGTTGATGTTCTTCGCCATCATTGGCCTGGTGTTCCTCTCCTATATCATCTATATGCTCTGAGGATCAGGAGGAGCCGTGATGGAGCAGGATGGAGCTGCTCAGCTCCCATCTCCCAGACAGAGGTGGGCTATGACCAGTGGTGGTGTTACAGGATCTAAATTTCACGATGGCGACGCGCGATGGAGAGAGATTAGCTGACGACAGTTCGGTCTGAGGGACCTCCACGATGGTCCCACATTTCTGGCTGGATGTGAGGAACCTGCGTTGCTTATGTTAGGCAGCTATAGCCAAGCACTGCACTGAAATTTGGGGTATCATTTTATCAGTTCTAGAGTTAAATAAGGGAAGACAAATGTTTTCTCTGCAAAAAATATAATTATTCTGACCATTGTTCCGGCACCAGTTGGAATAAAATGCTACCTAAAACGTTAAATAAATATTAATAAGTTGTTGCATAATGTATTCGTCTAAAACAGGTCCTGGAAGATAGACCACGCTTGTCCTTGCAGATATGTAGTGTTAAGGAACCTAAAAGCAGAACCAAGTTTCAAAACAAAAAAATATCAGTCCAAACCTATTTTACTGTGAGGAATTTAATGGTAAATAGCTGCTTTATTGTCATTAGCAGCTGTGTACATGTACATAGTGTGATGAGACATTTCCCCGTGGACCGCTGTGCAACATAAAACAATATACAACTGAGTGCAAGTTATAACAGAAACAATAGATAACATTGTAACTGCAGTGTATGTAACAGTAGTTAGCAGCATTAAACAAAGTGCAAGGGTTGACAGAAACAATACAATAAATAGACAATATAGCTATTTAACAGTAGTGTGTATGGGATCTGAGAAAATCTGAGAAATTACAGTAAGTAACCATTCAGAAGTGTACATACATAAGTGGGACATGTATGTAAATCTTCCAGAATTAATAATATTGCACCATATATTTATACAGTGTATGAATCATATATAGAATGTATTTTGCACTGAATTTGTCCATTCAATTTGAACAGCAAAGCCTGAAACTCAAACCAGTTTACTCAGCAGCCAGGGGTGATTTTTATCATCTATAGGTAGGATATATACTGCCTCACTGTGAAACACATGCATGTTAAACCCATATGTTTTTGAGATTATATGTAGTAAAATCTCATTTGCCCTCTAATTCCCCTCTGGACCGCTGCATTTGCGTGGCTTAAAAAAACTTGAGTATAGTGACCCTGTGTGTTAAAGAGGCCTGATGTCGTTGTGTGTCTTGATTCTTCAGGAGAAAACGTGGAAAAGAACGGCCTCTCTGAAGCAGGAGGAGGCTGTAAGAAGCAGAAGGTCTTTCTGAAACATGGCACCTCCCTCTACCCCAGCACTCTCCTCACTCCCCCGCACAGCGTCTCACCGCCAGAGGAGTGTGCCCTTGTCTTCTTGAAGCGAATGACAATGATGTTTAGAACTTTCTCTTTATAAATTATGCATTATGTGATGAGGGTTACTCCTCAGTTGAAAAGTGTGTCAGTGAGAGAGAGAGAGAAAATGAGAAGAAAAATGTGGAAGGCCTACATACTGTCAAGGCTACATTTTGTTCACTCACTTTGGTGACTTCTCATCTGCAGTACTGCGTCTATAAGACATGTAATATGCATGTTTTTGTGTGTGTCCATGACTATAATTGTTTTTTGAAATAAAAATATAAGTCTGATACAAAAGTAGCTTCATGTTCTTAATAAAATATTTTGGTCACTTCTGAGCTTCCAACACTGCATCTCTCAGCAAGTAACAGTTCATTGAAATGTGTTACAGCAATGCAGAAATTGTGCATAATACATATATATTTGATGCATCTGCATTGTTTACAGTGTTCAGCCAGTGCCAATCAGAACACAGTCCAGCACATCTGTGTCCTACATCAGAATAAAAAATCTTAATTGATCCTGGAGGAAATTGCTTTTGAGTGCACAGACACACAGAGACAAGAACAATGAAAAAAATGAATAAATCCAATAAAAAAAACTGAAATGGGCTACAATTAAATACACTATGATATATAATGAGGTAAAACTACTATGTCTTACGTATAGTATCTATAGATAAGTGAATTTAGGCACAGATGGTAGTTAGAAGTATGTTATTGCACTTTTTAGAGATCAGTAGTAAATAGGAAATATTGACATAAATAGTGATATTTCACATGGTAAGACTATTGCACATTCGATATTGTACATAATGATAATGTTTTAGCACCAAGTAAGGACACTGCACAATACATGGTAGACTATTACACATTATAGCCAAATAATGCACATAGTGATACACTTAGTATAGTAGCAGCTTAGTAATGTAAATTGAGCCCCAACTGCACACATTCATTATGTTTCTTCATTTAAATGTTATTTAAAATATTTTGAGAATATTGAAACGTGACCCTCATTATCATGAATCAAAAGGAATTCTGGACTGTGCTTGTGGCCTGGGGGTTAGGGAGTTCCCCCTATGATTAGAAGGCTGCGGGTTTGAATTCAAGGACTGCCAGTGGCACCACTTAGGTTGCTGTGAGCAAGGTACCATCCCCACACACTGCTCTTCAGGCGCTTCATTGCTGCCCCACACAGACGAATGGGTTAAATGCAGAGAACTGCTTAGTGCTGTTCACACTGTGTGGTGTGTTCACACAGGACAAAATTACACTTTACACTTTTTGAACCCTAACCCTAATAAGAACAATGAGATTTCAGTCTTACTTCATATCTAACCATGAACCCTGAATGATCTTCCAAACTAATTCATGACTGTATTGTTACACCCCTTAGAGACACTGGTCTCTAAAATAATCCACATAATTGTCAAAGCCAATGTGTCAAACGTGGTTTTAAATTAAACTGTTGACATTCACTAATTTCAAAAATGGCATATTGCGAAATTTGTCTGAGCTTATTTGGACTGCTCTTGTGAATCGTGTATCTAACCCAAATTTCTAATTAATTTTAGCTTCATTTTGAATGTTAAGTAATTATAAAGATTGTGTGTGTGTGTGTGTGTGTGTGTGTGTGTGTGCGTGCGTGCGTGCGTGTGCGTGTGCGTGTGCGTGTGTGTGTGAGTAAAAGTGTGGGGGATAAAAGTAGGGTTACAGTGACATCTGGTGGTGATTATAAGTAACACACAAAAACAAAAAGACCACTGTATGAGTAGACAGTCCTCAATTCTGCAACTACTGCTACTACTACTACAACTATTACTGCTACTACTACTACTACTACTACTAATAATAATAATAATAATAATAATAATAATAATAATAATAATAATAATTCTGTCAGCACCAAAGTGAACCATTATGTTTCAGTAAAGTCCTCCAGAGTGGAGCATTTAACAGTTACATCAAAGCGCACTGAATGATTGATTTATTAATGATTTATTTTCATACCAGTGAGTGTTTGAGATCAGAAGGAAAGTGTTGTAGGAGTAAAATATTCACAAACTGTTCTTATAATTTTAAAGATCATTTAGCGATTCTGTTAGATTTAACCTGTTATCCTGTTAGACTTCTTCTTTAAAAAAATGTAAAAATGTAAAAGAATACATTTGTGCTGATATTTGTATGCAAAACAGTGCTGCTCTACTACCTTTACATGCAATTTACAGGCAGATTTGGTCAATTCTCAGATTGAACTTCCACACTCTCATAAATGAACTGTAGCATACATGTGTGTTTGACATACATATACTAAGTGTGTCATCGCACGTCTGTTCTCATTTATGTAAGAAGATGATTCGGTTCTTCCCAATAACTCCTAACATGTGGAATAATCTGACAAGCCTCAGCAGCTCCATGAATCTACATTGCTTTTCAGCATGTGAGAGACCCCTATTCATAACAACAATAGCCCCATTCAGTCTTTCATTTCTTTCACATTCATAGTACACCTCTTACAAGGTAGTTAACATTCACACTCAGCCAGCAGTTCTCAGACCTTTTCATGTATGACCCCCTTTGTGGACAGTGTGCCCCTCTTGCCCCCACATTCACCACCCCACCAGCCACAAAAACCTTGGCAACTAGGTAGCTATTCCCACATCTATCACTGAAATGATCAAACTAAAGACAGCCCTGTTCTACATTTACCAGACGCTTTAATCCAAAGCGTCTTCCGTTCCCTATCTACAGGGGACAGTCTCCCTGGAGCAGCTTGGGGTTAAGGGTCTTGCTCAGGGACCCAGTAGTGGTGCTGAAGGTAGGATTCAAACCCATGACCTCTTGGTCCAGAGGCAAGTATCCTACCACTAGGCCACCACCACCCCTATGACTTGATAACAAGTGGATTCACACCACATACCAGAGAGGCACACTACATAATAAATATAAATACATTCTACATCCTATGGCGATATACCAGATACTGTAACTTACTGCAAATATACTGCAGGTTCAGACCAATTATTATGTTATGGAAAGGCAGCCAACATAATGTTAATACATAATACATATTACATACTGCACATTACAAGTGTGCACAATGTACTGTTCTAATTTTCCAGTGCATGAGTGTCTAGCAGAGTTTGGCCGACATCCAACCTGGGCTTCTAGCCTGAAAACCAAATAATCACAAAAAAATGTTCTTTGTTGTTTGTCATGTTTTGAATTGAGTCACACTTGTAATACGTCCTTGGAAATGTGCTTGGAAATGACACAGATGGGTCATTCTACAGATTTGGTGCAATTTCAGGAGGTTCAGTGTCCCAAGATGTAATGCTGCTACAACTTTTAATAACATTCATAAATCTACATTTGAACTGCAACATTT
>JBBPDC010000028.1:6645425-6678367 GCA_037974485.1 Hemigrammopetersius urotaenia
ATCAGGCATTATCAAATCAAAAAAGATCTAAATTTGTAATGTACTTTTTCACCATCCTTCTCAATCACAAATGGCACTATTTCTGTAGAATCACCCATATGCAGTACTCAGCAAATATCAGAGTTACCTGAGGAAATGGTATTTAAGAACTGTATAGATGACCAGTGAGTGTTCTGTTAACATTAATATCACTAAATTTACTAAATCAAAATCAAAAGAACAATCACAAATTACATTATACAGAAAATAGTTATTTTATGCATATGTATATTAATGTGTTCTTGAAGATGCCCAGTATTACTGGTTAGGGCTCTGTGCGGGCCAGAGTTCTTCCACATCAAACTCATCAAACCATGTTTTTATTGTCCTTGCTTTGTACACCGGGGCACAGTCATACTGTAATATAAAAAAGCTATTTTCCCCAAAACTGTGTCCACAAAGTTGGAAGCATAGCATGTCTGAAAAGAATGTTGAAGCGTTATTATTGACCTTCCCTGGAAGGTAGGGGCCTAGCCAAAAACATGTGAAACATCTGTGTCCCAATACTTTCATCTGTGGGATGTAACTTAATTTTAATAGGTTAAATATTAAATTAGTGGATTAACTAGTTTTTGGCATGCCCTAGACTTATGACAAGGTAATTGATTCTCAATTACCTTGTTATAAGGTAATTCTCAATAAAGCAAGTCAGCAAGGGTCTCTCGTAACGGGGGTATAGCTCAGTGGTAGAGCATTTGACTGCAGATCAAGAGGTCCCCGGTTCAAATCCGGGTGCCCCCTCAGCCATTACATTTTGACCAAATTGGGCCTGGTACACAGAAAACCTACTGATGGCGCATCCATTTATTCAGAGGCTTGTAAAGCTGGAAAAAAATGACTGATTTCCATTCTTATTTCAAGGGAGCCAAAGAAAAGCCCAGCAGTGAAAACTGTGTCCTGTACTGCCACGTAGGCACAGCTGCAGGTCTCCTTATGGATATGTGGCTATGCAGCGACATCTACTGACTATACCACAGTACAACACCATACAGAACAATGCCACACCTGTTCAGAAATGAAAAAGGGATTCATTTTATTTTTCAGGCAAGATACACAAAAGTAAGGATGGTTGGTCAGGGTTTGGGTAGACTTGAATTTAATCCAATCCATCCAACACCTTTGGGATGAACTGGAACGGATATTGCGAGCCAGCCCTTTCGTCCAACATCAGTGCCTGACCTCATAAATGTTCTACAGAATGAATGGGCGCAAATTCTCACAGAAATCTTGTGCTTTCAAGAAGAGTGGAAGCTGCTATAGCTGCGAAGTGGGGACTAGCTTCATTTTAATGTATTTGAATATAATTTCATTAAAGTTGGAGTAATAGTCAGGCGTCCCAATACTTGTGTCTATATATTGTATGGTTGTAATTGCTAATTAATTTTTCCTAGTTCTTGTTTATTTTATGCTGAGTTTTTTCAGGGTTTTTTTAGTTATTTAAAAATAAGCAGGTAATTACAGATTAAAAGGTCAATACAGATGAGTAAAAATTGTGTTTTTTAATATTTTTTAATATTCCCTATTAAAAATTAAAATCCCTATAATCCAAGTTTGCCTAAACTTATGAAATGACCTAAATTGCACAACTGTGTGTTTTCTCCAATTCACTTCTCAAACCATAAAATGGTTATAACCTAGTGTGAAAAAATTCCATGGCACAGCAATTGTGTACTGAAATCACATGACTGAGGACGCTCACAGCTCACAATTTGGAGAGCAGTGCCAAATTACTTTGGAAATAATTCTCTCACACAGTTTTCTCTTTCTGACAAATCCTTATTACAAAGATCCACGGGAGAAAATAATGTGTGGGCACAAATTAGTAACAGGGTCATTAAGTTGTGTCCACCCAACATTTTAAATGTCCATATCATTAAGGGATAATCTGCTAGATTAGGGTAATGTGTTGTGCCCTTTAACAGGAGTTAAAAGTAGCAGGAGAGTGAGGAATGAACACACACAGCTCTTGCCTTTACTTGTCTATACTGAGCACCTTTTAAACATTTACAAGTCTGAACAACAAAAACAAAACAGTTTCAGGACTACAGTTACCATGACTCATTTTTTATTGTATACATTTTTTTAATGACCACATGCATAATGATTTAAATAATGCATTTTAAACATTGTGTCTTCCAAATGTTTATAACATTCTTGCCAGCACTTGGCACTGGGCATGGAGACCTTAGATACCTACTCTACTGGCAATGTTTTACATTAAAATTGTTATACAGGCTGTCTGTGTGCAATAGTGTGCATGTGTCGGAAATGGCTGTACTTTAAAAAAAAAAAGAAAAGAAAGAAAAACAGCTGAATCCGCCAACTTGAAAGGTTGTCTGGTTACTACTGGACACAGCCTATAGTGTATAGAATATAGTCTAAACATATACAGTTTGACTGGAGCTGTTCTACAGAGTGAAATGAAAGTAAAATTATGTTCACAGAGCAAGCTCAGATTGCTTTCACTTTTATAGGTTTATAGTCAACACCTATGCATGTATTTGTGTGTGTGTGTGTGTGTGCGCGCGCGCGCGTGTGTGTGTATGTGTGTGTGTGAGTGTGTGTGTGTGTGTGTGTGTGTCAGAAGGAAGGAGAATTACTTCCCTCTGGACTCTCCAAGTGCTGGAGTCATAAGATTGAGCACATGACTCTGAGATCATCCCCTATATGGCTACCATTTGTATTGTTAAAATAGATGCCTTCTCAACAGACACATATTTTTCTGTTTCATAGTAATATGATCAGTAAGTAAATTGTTTTGCTGTGATAAGCCCCAAATACTGTACACATGACAATCTGAAAACTTTACTGATCCCAGGGGAAATTTCACAGAGAAAAAGAAATCAAAATGAAAAAACAGTATTTTATACACAATTCCTCTAATACTATAGATAAATAAGGTACTGTTAAGTAAATTACTAGTAACACAGATTGTAATTTGGAGTATGTTTTATATATAGAACTTCGTCGAGATCAGTAGTACATAAGCAGTATTGACATAAGTAGTAATTACACATTACACATAGTAAGACATGATATTGCACCTAATGAAATGATTCTGCACCCATTTAGACTATTACACTTAATAATACTATTTTGCACATAAGGATGATATTTTAGCACCTGAATATTGCACATAATAATAACATATTGCACAAAATAAAATTAATTAGGCCTCACTGATAATGAAACTGCCTGTATTTTGAGATCTGTCTGAACGCTATCCAGGAATGTTTCCTGTCACGGGACTATCAGCAAATGCCCTTAATGCTGAAAAACGTGAGGTTTTTAAACACAGACCCAAAAACTCACTGAAGTCCAGGGCTTAAAGGCCTCTGGCAATATATACAGCAACGGCGTTCACACATCTCAGTCTGCAATGGGCTGTACCACAATCGCTCATCGAGAGGGGTGCGTTTTTATTGAAAAAGGACAATGAGACGTTATTTAGCCTTTTGTGCCATATTAGGGCATTTATTCTATCTTAAGATGACTAAACAACACGTGCGTGATATGAATTAGAGACGAAACGTGGAAAAGTGTTGATATTCGCCGCACCTCCCCCTACACGAATGAGAAATGGATCACACGCTCATGACTGGATCAGGTGACTGCTTCCAGTTCGCCATTTTCCAGCTCTCCGCCGGCTCTTCAGGATTCGTGACCGTCTCTCTCACTCCTAAACCCGGGCTCTTTTAACGTCGGTCGTCACTTTTGAAGAGTCGCAAGATCGAGGATCGATAGACAGTAAAACGGAGGACACTTGAGCCCTTCATCTCCCTCTCCGTTATCAGTCATTGTGAGGTGTCCTGACCGAGCAGGAGAATGTCAGCTGAAAGCCCCGAGTACTCCCCCTTCTTCGCGGTGATGGGCGCCTCGGCAGCGATGGTCTTCAGCGGTAAGATGCTCCTCATACACCTGCCTTGGCTTTTTTTCCCACGACGGTGTGGTAAACAGTTTTTATTGCCATCAGTTTTAAACATAATTCATGCTATTGTATGACGTGCTTCAGGTTTGCAGCCCTTTTTAGTGGGTATGGGGTGGGGGAGGTTTCCACCATGACGTCCCTGTTGACGTAATGTCTAAATTATTTATTTTGTTTTTTTTATTATTAAAAATGCTAATGCGTTATAAACTGGACCCGAGAGGACGTTCCAGTAGTAGTTATTGACGGCCTGCCGTTAGCTTTGTAGCCTTAGCTGCTGCTTGGTCACGAAAATTGTGCAAAGACATTTTCCCCTCAAATTGACCGTTGTGAGTCTTCGGTTCGTGGTTGGACAAGTGTTTATCCACAGTGTAGAGTCTTCGCTTCGAAACGGTCTCGTTCGAGTTGAATAGTCGTCGAATGGACCGACAGACCATTAGCTAATTAACATTAGCAGGTACAGAGTGGAGAGTCCCAATGCGGCACTGTTCTGGTTTTTATTGGCTTATGCACGCATATTTTTATCTTGAATTATAGAATATAAGCATGAACGTGATTATGGGCAGCTGGGCAGCAGGACAGAAAGCTGACGGTGACTAAACGAGAGGCAATACCCCTGTGGGCGGCCTCGGTTTTTTTCGGTTCTGTTCGGGCGAGTCCGTGGTCACCAACGATTTTGACGCACATCTTGTTCTCCATCCAGCTTTCAGCTCTGCAAGGAAGTCCCAGGTTTTGTCATGTGACTGCAGGGTGGAAAAGATGTCGGTGCGATGTCCCTCTGCTTTATTCCACCTTCTGACCTTGTCTTTTAATTCCTTTAAGGCAGCTTCCACGAAGCCTGTGCATATGTAGGGAAGAGTGAAATATGCAAGGGCTCGACATTTTAGAACTAAGCACCAGCATGGTGTTCAGTAATGGGATATTGCTTGACCAGGTGTTGTGAGGCAGACCAACAACACTTGCTTACTCTAAACATATTGTCGCCTAAACTGCTTACATTGCAATATTCAGTTACACGTTGTCTCGCTCTCTTATTGATGACACTCAATACTTTGGTTTTTTTCCGCCTGTCTCTCTGTGTAGCACTGGGTGCAGCCTATGGTACAGCTAAGAGTGGCACAGGCATTGCTGCCATGTCGGTGATGAGGCCGGAACTCATCATGAAGTCCATCATCCCTGTAGTCATGGCGGGTATCATAGCCATCTACGGCTTGGTGGTGGCTGTCCTCATCGCAAATAACATTTCAGAAAAGGTGACACTCTACAAGTAAGTCAAGTATATGTCTATAAACCAATCTGTCATTTTGGCTCCTTTTCTTAATATACTTTCAAAAATGATCAACATGTAGCCTAATCTCGGGTAGCTATATGACCATTTTTTTGATGCTGTATGCTTGAAGTGTGTAATAATTATTGGTTTTTAAAATTGATGACATAAATTTGGTCAGATAGGTCCTTGAAGCAAGAATCTTTCATGTTTCTGGTTGACTTCTAAAAGCAGACATTTACCACTGCCAGTGAATATCGCTGGCTTGACAATTGCAAGTGATGTTCCCAGCCACTTCTGCATTTGGTCGTACCCTGAAACCTTTTCTCCTGGTTTCTACCAGTAATATTTGAACATATAGCAGGAGAGGTTTAGTCTTCCCATTTAAGTCTTCAGACATGAAACAAATGTGATCTTACGTAGAAATGAATAGTTGCTTTGCTGTGATATTACAAGCACAATTATTTATTAATCAGTTTTTGTGAAATACACTAAACATGTACTGTGATGTTAATATTTTCATTATGTCATAGTTTCATTTAAAGATTATTGTGACTCTCTGAGCATTTAATGAAGACCAGACTAAGCCTTTTTCCCCCTGATTTAGGCTCTTGGACTCTGATAACGTTTCAAATACCCTGTTTCTCTCTTTGCAGGAGTTTTCTTCACCTCGGTGCAGGACTGAGTGTGGGCCTGAGCGGCCTTGCTGCTGGCTTTGCTATCGGTATTGTGGGAGACGCAGGAGTCCGAGGCACAGCTCAGCAGCCTCGCCTGTTTGTGGGCATGATCCTCATTCTGATCTTCGCTGAGGTGCTGGGGCTCTATGGGCTTATTGTTGCTCTTATCCTCTCCACCAAGTAAATTACATTAATAATAATTATTATAACGCAGACAACCACCCACTACAAACACATACACACAAACACCAACTGAGACATCCACCTAATGAAACACATTGAGTAACTACAACACGAGAACCGAAGAGAGGGGAGTGTGTGTGTGTATGTGTGTGTGTGTGTGTGTAAGTGTGTGTGTGCGAGCGTGCGTGTGCGTGTGTATGATGGGCAAGTAACTACATGAGAGCTCTCCTCTCTGTGTGTATTATAGTAGCCTGATGTGAGTCCCCTTGTAAATGCGCTGTGTAGCCTGTGCTCCTGTCTTGTTGGTGTTTAGGTAGATTCCCTGACCCTATGCTACACTTGTTTGTTTGCGGTTTTTTTATTTTGTCATTTTTTCCTCTTGTTTGAAGAACAAATCATCTGGGGTTTTTTGTTTGTGTTTTTGTTGTTTTTTTGGGACCATTTCTGATTCTGACACTGATGTTGAGGACCTAACTGTAAAAACTGCATTTTTTTTCAATGATTATTTATGAAGATTTTGAAATGTTCATGAAACTGTTTAAATCGATCAAAGTCTTTATCGAAATCCCAATGGTCTATATATATATATATATAAATATATATAAATACATGTATCAGAAATATATATATCTGTATAGGTAGGTGAATTGCACTGTGGGTAATTTGTGCTTGGAGTTCCTCTGGATGTAATAATTGGTTACCATGGAGATCTGTTTGTCTGTTTCCAGATTGGTATGGAAGTTTACAGAGCGTGCGATTTGTGTGTGTGTGTGCACGCGTACGTTCGTGAGTGTGAATGTGTATGTTTTAATTCTAAGGTGACATTCTTTGAACATGTGTAGCGTTATACCTGTAGTTACTACTGTTTCTGGTTGCATTGATGGGCAGACTCCATCCCAGCCCGTCCTGTTTCCAAATAAAATTTCCTCAACTTCCTCCACTCTCTTCTTTACTTATCTTCTACCGTCTTTTAAATGTATCACTTGCAATTTTCACAGTTCATAAGTGAACCAGCACATCTCATACATTTAGTGCCGAATAAATGCTATAACGTATAAATCCAGTGGAATTTCCACTAACATGCCGATGTTCATTTGAAAAAGAAATTGTGTACTTGATAGATATGCCACCTCTTGTGTTTCTCATCACTTTTATTCACTAGCATCTCTTAGGCAAAAGAGGAAGGGATTGTGCAGGGGGTGTGCTGGTTGAGGGATTAGTCCCCAGGTTGCCATCTGTCTATCACAATTCCTGTCCTCTTCCACAGAAGTACTACACAGCACTCCCCCACCACCACCCTGTGACCACAGGGTGTGCCAGTGCGCTGCTCTGCAGGAACATGCTTATGGCCTTATTTCCCTGAGAAACGAAATGAATGCTATGGATTTAGACTGATGTACAAATAGCACTGTGTAGACTCTTACAGAAGTTCAGTACAGTGCAGGTGTTACATTTACTTACATTCCCTAACTACAGGGAACAGTCTCCCTGGAGCAACTTGGGCTCAAGGATCTTGCTCAGGAACCCAGTGGTGGTATGCTGAAAGTAGGATTTGAACCCATGACCTCTTGGCCACACTAGGCCACAACCAGCCCAGTATATATGATCGCAGGTGGGGGGAAAAGTCCATATGGTTTTGTAATTGCGGCTGTACTGAACATGGATTTTGTCAGAATTGGGTTGTCCAGGATTGCGTCATAGAAAACTTATTAACCTCTCATCACAACAGTGGTAGCTCCTGGTCAATATTTTTGGTGAAACAAACCACCCTTCATCCCTGTCGCGCCGCGAAACAAACTCTGTACCTTTGCCGTGCACCCTGGGCAGCTTGATTTTCTTGCTCTAAGTACTTCACCTCCATGTTCTGCATTTGCTGCCTCACATTTTGATGATCTCCTCTCTCCTGCTCTTCAGTCTCTTCATAGTTAATGTTAAATCACTATAAAAATATAAGAAGTATTTTATTGTGCAAACACGTAATAGTAATGTTTATTTCAACAATACATAATTACCAATGTTTCTAAATCACACGAAAACATATCGAGCCCTTTCTCAGCTTATTAATTAATTTTATCCTTGAGGTTTCACTGAAAATCTGTTTCACTGCAGTTGGGGTGGTGCTTTTTCATGGTTTTGACCAGAGCCGTATACAACTGTAATGCTACTGATCCTAATTTTTATGAGCATTTTTTGTTTCACACCCAATAAAAAGTGAGGGTTATGAAGGGTCACCAGTAGTCTTGTAGAAACCACTAGCCACTAGCATTGTGTCAGGAGAGATCTATCCAGAATGTGGGAATTGGCACTAAATACATTGGGGAGAAAATTATAAAATCCCAGAAGACACATATAGGTAAACATTGTGATCCCTGGTTCCTTTCACCTCATCTGAAAATAAAGAATATGTGCAGCGTTTCATATGAAACCACTCAGAATTACATGTAGTCAAATATGCCCCTGAAATGTCCTTGGGACTGCAGTATAGTTACAATAAATTAAATAGAAAATTAAAGGCTAAAACTGAGAAAAGGAAATAAATATATTCAAATAAACATTAGTGAGATGTGCAAATATAATTATATAAATATATAATTATATAAGTATAATAAGTATATACTGTAAAGTACAGTGCTAGTTTTGCAATAACAGATGGCTGGGGAGATACAGGTAAGGGAGGTAGTGTTACAGGTTTATTTGACCATTAATGGTTTAGTGGACCTAAACAAAGTATTGTTTTCTTTTTGTGCTTATGAAAAGCTTTACAAAAAATGAATAAATGGTTGTTCTGACACCTGTTTTTATTTGGTGTAATGTTACTCAGTAAACATAGGATGGAAGCCATGTGTTTCGTTACAGACAGAACAAACCACACTCTAGAACATGGATTTTTGCGTCTAAGCCTATAAATTGAAACATTAATCAGTCATGCCGGTGGGACAGTGGGACTGAAACAGTCTTGTGATTGAAATGACTGAGCTGTGAACGTAAACAGAAGCTATTAATGGGCTGGTTCTGTAAATAGATCAAAATCGATCATAGCTTGTGCTCATCAATAATGTAGTGTAACCAGTTTTCTTTCTGGATAATGGAGACAGAAAAAAGCCCATTACCTTTGTGACCCATATATGCAAAAACACAATCATTATTTTAAGGACAACTGACTTATGCAATTAATAATGTTGCTTTTAGACACACATAAGCATAAAGACAAGAACAATACAAAGTATAGAATGTCAAAATAAACCCCCCCAGAATACTCAAAAAATGCGTCGTAATGCCATATTAATATATTTTCTCATTACATTGACACATATGTTGCTTGATTCTAGTACTAGTAGTATTTTTGGTTTTTTAAGTTTCTTTTTTTTTTTTTTACAATATTTATTTGTAGAGTGCCTTGAATATTGATGTATAACTCTCTCCAAATCTACAGAACTGGTCCAAATGTCGGAATATAGGCAAGAAATTACACAAGTAATTAGAAAACAGAATGTATAACACAAACAGACTAAACTAATCAGAATCAGAAAACTTTATTGATCCCAGAGGACATATTGCTGATGTTTTCACTGTATAGACACATACAGACAAGAACGCTATGAAATATAAAGTCTAAATCTGTAGAAAACGCCATGCTACACACACAAATGCTGGGAATAAATTACTATAGATATGTAACCAACAGTTAAGTGAATTCCTAATGGCACAGATAGTAGTTAGGACGTTAGTAGTGATGTTTCAAATGTAGTGAAAGTAGTGAGACTGTTTTGCATAAAATACGACAAATAATTAAACAATTCAGCACCCATTTAGAACATTTCATGTTTTAAGACTATTACATAAGATATTAAGATAAGACAACAAAAGATATTTCCTTATTAGTTCCACTTGAATTGTTACAGGAGCAAAGTGGACAGAACAAAGGAAGAATGCAGAAGCAGCATAACCAATAGAATAAAAGCTATACAACAGTATAATATAAAAATTATCCAATACATATATTAAAAATAACATTAATATAGAGGTTTGCAGAGGCTATAGAGGTTTGTGATAATGATGACAAATACTATGCATAATAAGAGAAATATATATTTTGTTTAAAATATTTACAGTAATCCCCCAATTTTATGCGGATCAGAATTTTTTTAAAGAACAAACTCATGGTTTTACGCGGAAATCCCCACAATAACGCGGAAACTGCAATTATCCTTGCCTTTTGAGGACAGAACTGTATTACCGCCACCAGCCCAGCGGTGGCGGTAAAAAGAAGAAGAAGAAGCCTGCTCTTTCTGATTATAATTATTTATTTACCTTTACATTTTCTTTATGGGTAATGCATTAAATAAAATTAAATTAAAGTTTAAAATGAAATTAAAGTGTTCTGGGAACATATTTGAGGGCATGTTTAGGGTTTACACTATAAAAATAGGCACCAAAATACAACAACGTGGTTTTTCAATATACGCGGGTGCTCTTGGAACGTAACCCCTGCAAAAAGCGGGGGATTGCTGTACTTACAGTATAAGGAGTGTATCGATTCATGCTGCCTTGTGGGAAAATGCTACCTTGAGGCTTATTCAGTTTACACAGTCAGTTCATAACACCAATAATGATGAGAAATAGGCAAACAATATGCTCTATGTCTCGGCTGTTTTTAACCTATAATGGTTTCAGCACCCATGCTCTTGACTTTGTTTTCTCTATAACAAACTAAATAAAACGTGAACGCCCCACAGTTGCAAATAGCTTTGGTTTTTATACTTGATTACATCAATGTTTAAGTTGAGATTTACAGAAATATTTGAAATGCAGTTGTCCAGTGGGTATTTGTATTTATGTAGAAAGTGAAGATATATATGTATATGTATGTGTCCTTCTTATTATGTACATATATTGATATATTGCATGTTATGATAATGTTTTAGCACCCGACTGGTTATTAGCATTATCATGCTCTGGTGCACATTGTCAGAGGATCATAGAGGATTAGGCCATCAGCCTACACTGCAAGCAGGATCTATAAACCCTGCAGATATTCAAGGTGAACTGAAATAAGGAGTCTTCAGTTGTGCTCAGTTCAAGAAGGGCTGAAAAAACAGAGCTGCTAAAACAGAGCTTGAGGCAAAATCCAGTCAAGAATTATCATAAAAATCAATTCTGGGTCAGTAACCTGTTTTCACAACCACACTGGGATGCAGGTGCTGTCGTCCCGCCTCTCCTCACATACATGTAAGTTGGTTGGCTGTGAAGTGTGGGATTGCCAGCGCTCCTGTGTCTATCATAGCCCTCGGCTGCTATAACTTGGTATGCTGGAGTCTCAACTTGCACTTGACAGTTATAAATGTTACCCTGTAAGCTTAAACAGAACTAACTCTGTTTTCTGTTTTCTTTGAGAGGAACCACTGCCCTTCTGTCTAGCCTCACTGATCACCATCAAGGCCCCAGGTTACTACCTCATCCTTGATCTGCTATATTGGGCCCTTGCCTTGTGCCCAGGTATACTCAATTGGTTTGGCTGCTTTTGACTCCCCACATGTTCTTCCCCTGCCAAGGGCAACTGCTGTTCAGTGATCCAGCTGAGATTGTTGCTCCTGTTGCTGTGGACTTGAATCTCTCAAACTACTGCTCACTCAGACTAAAAAAACTACCTCTACTGACTCTTTACTGTACCAACTCTGGGAGCCATAGATGGCCAATCTGAACACAAAGGCCTTCTGTTGTTAAGTTTTCCCAAGAGAGACTCTCACTCTCACACATATTCACACACTAACAATAAGTGCAATTTGTTTCTCTTATGTGCAGGTACAATATTACTGTGTGCAACATGCACTTTTCTGGGTTTCTACCACCAGCTTTTATGAGTTTTTCTCTCCTGTCACCTTTGGCTCATTGGGGGTTCAGACCTGGATTCTGTAAAGCTGCTTTGTGACAACACTGCTTGTAAAAAGACCTATGTATGTACAAAATTGAATGTAATTTATTTGAGCCAATGTCTGGACAACTCTGATGGCCTAGTGGACAGGGTTCGAATCCCAGGACGGCCAGTGGCAGCACTGATGAACTGCTTCCAGGGTTCTGTGTTCCTGACTTCTTCACTTGGCGAAAGGGTTTAAATGCAGACAGAGAATTTCATATTGTTCACACTGTGTGCTGTGCTGTGGTGTGTTCACGCGTGACTAAAAGGGGCCACTTTACTTAAAAGCAGCCCCACCCGTGGGGCCGGGTGTCCAGGTTGTCCCCCGGAGAAGGGGGCCGGCCCGTATTGTTTACGTCCGCCACCAGAAGTAGGTCAGAGAAGGAGTGTGACAGCTAGAGGCGAGAAGATTAGATGTTTCGCAGAAACGTCTTTCTTAGACGTACCTCTGCTGACTAACACTGATCTGCCTTTTTACAGAGACTGAAAACAGGCACAAGGCAACGTCTACAGAGCTGGTAAGTGAGAAAAAAAAATCTCTTTTACTGAGACCGCTGGGCTGCTAATGCTAACGTAGGCGAACTTCTTGCTCTAGCTAAGGTTTTAGGTGTATTTACAACCCAAAGTGGACACGTCATGTTGTCATTTAATATTCTTATTACCTAGATACTTATTTAGGTTCACCAAAGCGGCTTCTAGACCATAAAACGACTGCAAGAAGCCCTGAAGCAGTAGCCGAGCTAGTTAGCCAGCTGACCCTTTCGACTAGGCCAAAAATAACGGTGCCTGCCCTGGTTCTGTTTTCTACATGGCTTATTACTGTGTTCCTACACGCAGATTGAGTTAGCCAAGAAACCGTGTGTCAAATACAATTCAAGGCACGTCTTTTTAAAATGCTCGTTTTTCGGCTGCCAAAGGAGCTTGTGCCCAAATTGGTTTGCATTGCTATTGACACTCCGGTTTAACTGATGGAAACAGTTCAGTCTCGACAGCAATACACTCTGATCTGTTTCTAGATTTCAGTGCAAGACAATGTTTCCCCTCTTAGTAAGCTGCCAGGTCGTAATTAGTGTCACTGTAAACCTCACGTGAGACAACATGAAGGCTTCATTCACATTTAAAGTAAAGCGGCCCCTTATAGTCAACGCAGAACAACACATCACATGGTGTGAACAGTGTGACGTTCTTTCTCTGTATATCTTGCTCATGGGTATCACAGTGGTGCAGAGTGGCCGGGTGGTTCGGGATCTGTCCCTGTCCCGGGACTAGTAGTGGCACCACTGAGTTACCCTTGAGCAAGGTTTTGTCCCCACACACTGCTACGCAGCTGGCTGTCCACTTTTTCACTTGGGTTAAATGCAGATAACAAATTCACACTGCTCACCCTGTGTCCTGTGGTGTGTTCACGTGTAACACACGTTTGTTCTTTGCACTACATGAAGGCTTCACTTGCATTCAGACTGTTTTTATTTAGCATTTATCTAGACTTGATTTTATTTAGCATTTATGAGGAATTAAGTAAAGCCTTTTACATGCCAACATGCTCCAAGTTTGTTTAGTTGTAGTTAAATAATGTAGACATACTTGCACCTTTTTTATATGATATACAACATACTTGCTGTATATCAGGGGAACACAGTCCTAGTCACTACACTGTGTGTGTTTCTCTTCCCTCATCTGATTCAGCTCAGTAATTGACAAGCCTCTTATGTGTGTTAGAGCTGAGAAAATCTGTGTTCAGAGCACTGGTTCACCAGGATTGATTTTGGAAACCCCTCCACAGTATAATTTACTGGTCACCAGTCTGACTCTTGGAAATCTGCCTTCCTGATGATCAAGATCTTTGAAAAGCCTTGATTACTGGGAGGAGTTGTGTTTGATTTGGGTTTAGATTGAGTGTGCAGGATCCAAAGAATGGTTGATGACCAGTGTTTGAATTGTTCACAGGTGTGGTGGCCCTTAGCTGGCATGTCCAGACGCAGCAGGAACAGTCGGGCGTGGCGGTACGTGTGGAGCGGAATTCGGCGTGATGCAGATGCAAGAGCGCTGGTGTTAGCCTCAGAGAGCGAGGAATGGGGTTATGATCGCTTACAGGTGTGTGTGTGTGTGTGTGTGTGTGTGAGTGCGTGTTTTATATAATTTTCAGTTCTGTGGTCAAGTTTTGATAAACTGTGTAGCGTATTATTCAGTAATATATGTGACCTAATGCTTCTAGAAGCAAACGTGTAACCCATTTTGTGTTTTAAACAATTTGTAAAATATTAAGCTGTGTTTATAATAACTTTATAACAACTTAATACTTCTGAACAAGTAGAACATAATGCCCTAATGATTTAGTTTCTTTTACTAGTTTATTTATTTAACATGTTTAAAGACTTGTTTTGTATCGATAAGAATAAGACAGACAGTTATAACTGTTTATTAAACCTGCCACAATTTGAATATTCTTCCACGTTCAATCTGGTTCAGGTAATGGCAAGTGTGGAATATTTTTGCCATGGCACTGAGCACAGTATACTGCAGGAAAAAAATCATGTCTCATGACCTTCCTGCTGTTAAACAGCTTCTTGAGAGAACCAAAGTTGTTACTTACATTTTACTGACTGTCCTGCAGTACAGCGACTCAGATTCCGAAGCTGAGTATTCTGCCATCGTGCCATCCGTGCCAAGTGCAGTGCCAGTAACTGGGGAGTCTTACTGCGGTTGTGACTCACAGATGGAACCCAGCTGCAACCCCCGTCTGCGCAGCTATACACGTCTGCGGGACTGCCATTGTGGAGAGGATGACCAGGGTAAGTGTGTGCCAACCGGCTGCCTTCTGGCACAGTTTCTTAGCGTGCTTAGCGTAGCTCCTAATTTATTTAACTCCGATCAGCTGAGTCTCTGGTTGGCTGTGATGTGTGTTTGTGTGCATGTGTCAGAATTTGACTGGGTGTGGGACGAGGGCAGTCGGTCAGCGGCCACGCTGCTGAGCTGCGAGAACAGAAAGGTGAGCTTCCACTCGGAGTACAGCTGTGGCACGGCTGCCATCCGCGGCTCCAAGGAGCTCTCAGAGGGACAGCACTTCTGGGAGATCAAAATGACCTCTCCCGTCTATGGCACAGACATGGTAAAGTTTCTTTGGTTTAACGACTTCTAGTTGATTAACATAGATCAGGCATATCTACTTTTTGACATATCCTAAATGAAATCTGACGTAGACTCCTTTACATTTGTTTTGACATGACATGTTAAAACAAGGGGTGCCTGAACTTTGTCTGTACCTTTGTGCAATCTTATTGGTAACTGGACATGAAACCACATAACCAAGTCTGTATGAGAAACTAAAAGGACATTCCAGCTTATAACAAACGTTGATTGTAATTTGTTATATTTTGTAGTAAAGGATTACTTTTGTGTAAGTAATCAGGCCAGTATAGAATAATAAAGAATTTCATACATCTTGAGAATCCCTCCCTGGGGATAAAAATCTCCTATTGTATAGATGTGATATTTGGCTCCCAGACATATGCAGTCATTGTTCAATGTTCCATTGTGGCTGGAGTGTCTCTTTCACTATTTGAAGCAACTTTGGCAAGTTTGTGATAATTTAGGCATGCAGCTTGCATGATGCTAAACTTTTGGGGTGTAAGCTTTCATCTCTTGTCAGTTACACTCCTACCACCAGTCCATACTAAAGAATCTTGACTGATCAGCTTCATTTGTGGTAACAGGAAATGTGTGCAAACTGGATTTTTGGACAAATCAAATTGATCGCTAAAATGGTGTGTGTGTATAAGGAGCGAAATAATGATGTGGGTCTTATTGGATTTGGAAAATGGTGCTGTGGTGGACTAACATATCATCAGCAAATTAATATGATAATATTATACAAGCAGGTTTCTGAAATATAGCTTGTAGTACACACCTGTGTGTGTTTTGTAGATGGTAGGCATTGGCACTTCAGATGTGAATCTGGACAAATACAGACACACGTTCTGCAGCTTACTGGGTAAAGATGAAGACAGCTGGGGCCTGTCATATACAGGTAAATCTACATCAGATTCATACTGTACACTGTAGTACATTATGCACCTTGTAACATATGTGTTGTTGTATTTTTAGGGTTGCTTCATCATAATGGTGACAAGGTGAGCTTCTCATCACGATTTGGCCAGGGATCCATTATAGGGGTTCACCTAGACACCTGGCACGGAACTCTTACTTTCTTCAAAAACCGCAAATGCATTGGTAAGACCTGCTTGGCATGTCGCAGACATTTCTAATGTTAGAGATCTTGAAAATGTGTAAACATGAGGTGCATAAAGTAGCATACTCAAGAACATGCTCAAGGATTGTTACATCAGTGAAATAATTGAGTGAATGATGGACTGAAGTGTTTTAAAAAGTAATTGCTGAAAAAACTACATTAGAACTAAGACATCTCCAGAAATCCGGTAAAACTTTTTATTGGATTATTAGCAAATTAGATGTAATTAACTACATCTTTGTAATAGTGTGTTCCTTTCAGGTTAACAAGTTAATGATCAGTTATTTTTCATTTCTCACATTGTACTAATCTTGAAAGGTAGGATAGTAACAGGCCCGTTCAGTAGGGTGCAGGTGCTATAAAGTGCTTTTGTGAATGTAGAAAAACACGATTAGATTGCAAAGTAAGGCCCACACTGACATACCTGTCGATCTTTGACAATGTTTTTGTGTTCTTGATAGATATGCCTTCCCCCTGTAAATATCCATCTACTGTGAGTAATGATGACACTTGTCATGACAGCAAGACAGGTTGTTGTTAAATGGTTTGGGGTCAGAAAAGTTCCTGCTCAGCAGCCTATAATTTACAATCAAAATGTTTGTGTAACTGGGGAGAAGCAGAACATTAACCACTTTGCAGTGGCAGCCAACTAACTCTCCAACATTAGGATGGTACTCGATACTCGATATTATTTTCGATACTACAGGGGGAGAAAAACCAAACACAGGAACTTTAAAGTGTGTTCAGGGGCCATTGCACCAGTTCTCTGCAGAGGAGAGCTGAGGGTCCCTATAAAATTTCACATTGCTAGGTTTGAGTAGACAAACAAAATGCTCAGTTTTCTTTGTCTACTCAAAATTGTACAGCATCTTTGGGTATTTTGAAAAGCGCTTTATAAATTAAATGTATTATTATTATTAGCCGACTCAGAACTTGGCAGAGCATTTAAAGGCGCACAATGCTTTTTTGCCTCTGTAGAGATCAATGAGGGAATGTTACCTTCAGTGTGTTGGTCTGAACTTACCTGAATTTTTTTTTTTCTGAGCAAATATAGTCTACACAACCAAATCAGATCAGCTTTTTGTAAGGATATGGGAAAAGCTGCTTATCAAAATGCTTTGTGTGTGTCATTTCTCTCTCCCTGGCACTATACTGGCCCTGCGTCTCAATACTTACGTCCACTGTAGATTTCATTCACAGTGCCTCTTAGCGGACAAAAGTATTGGGACGCAACGCAGGATTCTAATACACGTGTAAACTGCTTCTGCTAAAAAAAAATTACAAGGGCATTGTGATAGCTTTTGCAGTTTTATTGGGCTCATGGATTCTTTCCATAATTGTACTTTTGATTTGCCCTGTTCTCCATTAGTTTGTATAGTATTTTTAAGTATGTGGTCCTCTGTTCACATTACAGGTGTAGCTGCTACAGAACTGCAGAACAAGCATGTGTATCCCATGGCATGCTCCACCGCTGCCAAAAGCAGCATGAAGGTGATCCGCTCGGTCTCAGCTCCGACTTCACTCCAGTACCTCTGCTGCTGGCGTCTCCGCAAACTCCTGCCATCTGAAGCTGATGCCCTCGGGGTTCTGCCCCTCCCACCTGGACTCAGGCACCTTCTGCACTCCAAACTCGGCTGGGTGTTAAGCTTGGACCACTCGCATCCGCATACACACTCGAACACACACACGCCGCCTGGGCCCTCGTCAGGTAGCGACTCAGAAGGCTGTGCTTCTGACCCTGAGGCCTGCCAGAGGAAACGCTGCCGCTGGACCTGAGGCTTGACTTCTAATCAAAAAAAAAAAAATCACATACTCTATCACTTAATACATGGTCAATCTGTCCTGTTGTACAGGCTGTACAAGTGTTTATTTTAAGGCTGTCACTCAAAATCAGTTGATGGGCAACCTTTGAAAAGAATCAGATTTCAGTCGTTAATGTCAGTCCAGTAACATCTCACACACCCAATTTACCAAACAGAACTTTACCCTCTATGGAAGCCGCATTTCATTGTATGGAGCATTGTCACACATGCAAAACCGTACTTAATGTGTAAGGGCATGTAAAACACAAACTCACTTACAGTCTGAAGCACTATGACTGGAGAGTAAACTGACTGTCCTTTCCTCTCCTTCAGTGCTTGTGGCACAGAAAATACTGCCACCATGTCTCATCCCTTTTAAGCTGTTCAATCATCTCAGTATTCTCTTAACCCATAGCTCTCAGCACTGTGCCCATACTGTCTGTACAGCATAAGAGCTTGGATCCATAGAATCATGGATCCTCAAACGGATGGTATAGGACAGATTGAATTAGTTGTCAGGCATTTAAGTCACAATCCAAACAAAGTGACTAGCTAGACAGCAAACCTCATCACCATGGCGTTAATGCAATATATTGAATCTAGTAAGGTTTGCTCATTTGGAACAGAGCTGATGGTTGTGAAAGGTGCTAAATGTGAAGTTTAGAACAACTACAGCAATTGTCTTTTTTTTTTTTTACACAAATGTGTAAAAAAAACTCACTACTCCCTATATAGTGCACTGCACAGGTCAAGACATAGCTTTATAGTGCATTAAATGTTTGTAGTTTTGAGATGCACACACAGGGTGTATATCTCCCTGTTGGATTTTTAATGCATTATTAAACATACAACAAATATACATACAGCGCACTAAATGGGGAGCAGCTAATCATAAGAGATTATACAGTATGATGTATGGCTGTATTGTGAAAGTTTATGCCAAATGCTGGCATAAGATGTGCTAGCATCAACATTCACCTGGTCCAGGGCAATTAACCCTTAAATGTTTACAGCGACCATCTCTGACACACCAGTTCCAAACTAATTGCCATCAAGCAGTGGGCTGTGTCTGCCCTGCTCTGTCCTTCCGTATTGTTTACGCTGTTCCACATTTAACAAGAGCTTTTAAAGTAGTTAATATGCTTTAATCATCCTACTTTGCATAACTCTGTCCAGCCAATCAGTAAAATGGGTGTGATCTTTCCCTGGGTGCTAGGAAACAGTTGCACAGGTTCAGATTAAGATGCCTGGCTCCTTTTTTTGTTAACCAGTGTAGTAGTGCTGTTCCATATACGTCCCTGGTAATTGTGTACTAATGTGTAAAACATTATCATAAAGCATCTGCATGAACATGAGTTTATGGACCTGCAATTTGAGCCTGTTCTTGCCATGCTGTTCTGTTCACTGGTTTGGAAATTCTTTAGCAGCAGAGTTGGTGTCAAATGTGAGTAACACATCCTTTGTAGGGCCACTCCCACCTTGATACAAAACAAAAACAACATTGGCAAGATCAATGGCAGTTTCACCACAAACCCCCGTCTCTAGAGTGCAATCTGATGATGTGGACCAGCAAATGGACAGCGTCAATGTCCATGACACCATGTCGGTTCTTTATATTCAGCCAAAAAAGCTGATTTTCTTAATTCAAATGTTATTTGAAAGATGTACCTGCCCCCTCTTTTTGTAAGCATATTGTTTTATATCTCTCTATGAGGGTCATATTTAGCTGGTATGGGGTCAGAGCGCATTGATTTTATAATTCATAGTGTAAAAAAGAAAATGAAAGGTTTTTTTTTTGTTATGCATTAAAGCACTTTTCTCTGCTTATTGTATGTATGTAGTACATACAGATCTATGCTGTGTTCTGTACATAATGTATGTATTAGCTTTTTCTTTTTTCTGTCTCTCTTTACTATATGTGAAGCATGGCCTTTTAATTGAAGTATGAGTAAAGAAACTGGAAGATCATATATGCACAGAAACGAGACTAGAGATATAGGTTGCTGTTTTTTAATCATAATAAAGGGTTAAAAGGCTTACTTTTTTGTGTGGGCTGTTGTCATGTGAAAAGAAGCATTTTCCATGTATGTATCTGCCAATAGTAATACATAAATATATGTATACATTCGAGTTTATTGAGTTCCATTTTCTAGATAAAGTAATTTGGATTCTGTTGAGGCCCCTCAAGCTAAAGCGGATCTGACACCCAAAAACTACTTCTAGATCAGCTGCTTTTTAGAGCTTTTGTAACTTCTGAAGGATATTTTACAGAATGATTTACTAATATATGACTTTTTTTGGATTAATAATAGGTACATGGTGTTTTATTAATTAAAAAATAAAAATGAATTGAACTTTTCAGTAAAATATGTATTTAATTTTTAAAAAATTATGCATAAGCATAAATCACTGCATAGCTGTGTTTAGCAAGATTTTTAGCAAGATATCAGTGATCAATAGCTAAGATTAACTGTGATTTCTATTGTGTAATGACACCATACTCACTTGTATTTTATTTAGTATAATATACATATGCTTTGCGCTGGTTACAGAATAAATAAAATAACCAAAATCACCTGCAGTGTCTTTAGTATTATGACCATATTATACCTGCAGTGTCTTTAGAATTATAGCCGTATTACACCTGTAGTGTCTTTAGTATTATGACCATATTCTCCCCCAGACTGTGTCCAAAAGCATGACATTGTGCAAAATGACTGTCTTGGTCTGTCTAAGACTACCCTTCACTGGAAGTAAGGGACCTAGCCCAAACCCTGAAAAAAGAAAAAGGCGTGTCCCAGTATTTTTGTCCATATAGTGTTTAATGACCATATTAACCTGTAGCGTCTTTACTATTATCATAACTGAGTTCTATTGTATAAGGCAATAGGAATTTTTGGCACTCACAAGCCCTGTCTGCAGAGCCGTTGTAATGAGAATGTAGGAACCAGTGAGAGAACCACGTTTCCAAGCGGAACGAAGCCATCGTGGAGGAAGTTGCGTTTTGTGGAGGTCAAGTGGAGGCGGGAGGGCCGGTCTGAAGTCGTGCAGACAGGATCAGCGCTGAACAGGTGAGAGAAACGTGTTAATGATGTGGAGATCGCCTTTATTCAGGTGTTTAAGCATCGGACTCTGTGTGTGTAACATGAGGACTGACGTTCTGAAACTGCACGTGACGCTCGTAACCAAGCAACAGCACTGAGGGGCTCGGCAGTGCTAGCCCTGTGCTAACGGTCAATAAACAAACTTCTTCATTAACTGTCATCACTCATGTGCTCCGTAATATAATATTATTGTAATATTATATTACTATGATATTATTACTGCTACACTATGGACAAAAGTATTGGGACGCACCTCTTAATTATTGAATTCACATGGCCCCTTACTTCCAGTGAAGGGCAATCTTAAAGCTTCGGCATACCAAAACATTTTGGACTACGCCATGCTTCCAACTTCCTAGTTTTGGGAAGAATATTTTCTATTCCGCCATGACTGTCCATAAAGACATGAATGGATGAGTTCGGCGTGGAATTGCAATGTCATTAAATTCTCTGCTGGTGTAATGGTTAGGTGTACCAATACTTTTGTGCATAGTGTATGTAAATTGGGATGCACTGGTCTGCCACTACCAGCAACGCAGGCGTAGAAACTGCAGGTGTGAAATCACACATTTTCAGATTTGAGTCAATTTTGGTGTTTAATGTGTGATTTTACAGGGTGTTTATGTTTAGAAAAGACTTTCAGAAATAAAGACTGTAAAGTGTCATGTCCCTTTGCAAAAAAGTCATCTTATAAATCACTGCAGCTAAGTTACTTGAATAGCCTCACATAAAACATTAAACATGTCTGCATGTATGACAAACATTACCTTCAAGTTACTGTTTCACTTTTTACATTTGTTTTCACAAAGCGGAGCAAGTGAGACACTCTGAAGAGACAGAGAACCTGTGACACAGTTATAGATTTCTGTACAGTTTTGAATGTGTTCGTTTTAGTGTTTCTGCAACAATTTTGCTGCTGTGATTTGCGATTGGGACAATTGGACATAAATTGGACAGTCCCAACCCTTCGCAACAGTTCACTTCACCTCCATGGCAAAACTCATAATTTAGAGGAAACACTGCCTTTAACAAAAATCAATGGTGTATTGAAATTGTTGCACTGTTAGTGTGATGTGTGCTCCACTTCTCTGACTGCATGAACACAACAGCCCCTGTACAGTATTCCAGTAACAGAGACACAATCAAATTAGTAGTTTGGTTACCATTAAATGCATTTGCTTATTATTGTCATGCATTTGCTTTTGTAAAAGAACTCACATCATCCACTGTCTTTTCAAGCTCTCAGTAAGACGGTTCTGGTGTTGCTGCAGGTTGCTTTGAAGCAGAAATCTTGGTGTCCTTATAGCTGATTATTATACACTTAATTTATAAAGATACGGCCATATAATGGTATGCATATAATCTTGTTTGTGACTTCCACTAACTTAAGTCAGAAATACAGTACTGTGCAAAAGTCTTTCTGCTAGCGCAGTTAAAATTACAATAAATGCAAACAAACAAAAAGCAGTTAAAAAAATCAATATATGTTTTGTTTGTAAAAAAGTTGTAGTAGTTGATAATTTGTGAGCTGATAAGGAGAGTACAGGTTTGGGTTCCAGACTTCTTGATGCCTCCAGCCATTGTTTGAATTTGTGTAATTCCGTTTCATGATATCCTTTATACAAAATCACTATTTGCTATATGATGTTTGTATTTATTCTTTTTGGTTTTATTTAGTATACAGTGGTACCTTGACTTACGAGTTTAATTCGTTCTGTGATGGAGCTCGTAACTCCAATTACTCGTATGTCAAATCAATTTTCCCTATTGAAATGAATTAAAATGCCATTAATCCATTTCGAAGAAACGCCGCATTTTTGTTTTTAAATAAGAAAAAAGGGGTTATAAATAACGAATATTGTGTAAAAACACAATACAATAGAATGTACTGCAAGGTTTTATTAAGTGTAATGTACAGCATTTGCCAGTCCTTTTTTTTTTAAGTTCTCGAACCAGTCCCAACTGGCTTTTAACGGCTCACCTGACGCCTCATTCGCCAAAGTGCATGGGTCTGCAGCAGCAAATTGGCGTAAACAGCTTGAGTCTTCTCACTGCTTATCACCTCCATTACAGGATCTCCTGCAAGCTGCTTCCCCATCAAACACACCATCAGCAACTTCTCCATAGTTTCATGGATAGATGTCCACTGTTTAGAAAATATTTTGATTCACCAAGTCAACTACACGCACACCTTGGTCATGATGTTCTATATTTATTTCTTTAATTCAATGCACATCATCTGGTGTTTCTCAGCATTTTCTTTGGATGGATAAACAAACTTTTCTAAATGCAAGCACAAAAGCTTGCATCACTAGGCCACTCGCTTCTCATTCAAACAGTTTTTAAATACTTTTACACATTATTGCACCTGCATCATTCTGATTTAGGTACAAAAAATGTGTGTGATCTAGCATTCAGCATCTACAGGCAGTGATCAGATTTGCCTCTAAGTTTTTCAGGAGTGTTTTATTGACCTAGCTGCTGGAAGCTATGTCTCTAGAAATGTTGCCCATCTTTATTATTTGCTCTTCTCTCCTTCAATGTATTTCCTTAGTCACAATGGCAAAGAAGAAGCGCTTGAGGTTGATTGCTGAGATGGCCAGAAAGATCCGAGCTTACAGAGAGCTGAAAAACCGTCCGCGGGACTCTCAGCGCTACGCTCTGGACTACGACACCATGACCCGGCCATTCACAGGTAAGAAGCTGCCTGTACTGGCCTGGAAAGATGTGCAGAGAGAGACGACCCTATTCACTTTGCTGGCTGGCATGCGTGTGTTTGGCGTGGGACGACTCTTTACATGCAAATCGTGGCTGGAGGAGCATAGTGAGCCCTGCTACTGGAAGATAACCAAAGTGAAAGTAGATTACACAGCAGAGGTAAGACAGTAACGTGTCTTTATTCCACTGTTCTCAGAAAACTACAAACAGTATTAACATCATTTTTGTTTTAAGCTTTTGAGCTTTTAAATGTACTGTTTTGTTTTGTTCTTCTAGAATATGAACCATGGAAAAGCCTGGGGCATCCTAACATTTAAAGGTAAGTAAAGAATCAAATAAACCAAATAAAAAAAAAAAAAATCATATTTCTACACCTCTGGTTTTCCAAAAGTATGTTATGTGGTGTGAGATTTTGTCATAACCAATACTGGTCTGCCACAAAGAAGTGCAGATAATGAAATGTAAATCATGCTAAAATTTGGTTGATTGAGAATTAAAACAGAGCAGTCCCTGACTTCTATGTGTCTTATTATGTGCAATATGACTACTTATGTCACTATTAGGTGCAATAACAGACTCAATATAGAGAACAACCCCAAACAGCTATTTGTTTTAACTAGTAAAGTACTACAACAGCAATTTTACTTATTTATCTATAGTATTTATTCTCTTACTGGTCAGCGTTTTGTGTATATAACATAGTGTATTTAATAATAAGGATTTTCAGAGTACTTTCTGGAGAGTTTTGACTTTCTTGAGAGTTTGTGTATAATGTTTATATGGTTTGTTTTTGTGTCTGTGCAGCCTTAGGATAACCAGTTACCTCCTGGAACAATAAAGCTTTCAAAGTCAAAGTGGACTTTATTGGCTCTGCAGCTTCTAACTTAACATTTAATAAAAAACAGCATGCAAGCATGATTATTTTGGACACAAATTACTTGACAAAAGAGAGAGTGAATAGTTATAAATGGTGTATGTGCATCAATGGATTGTATTCCAGGTAAAGAGGAAAGCTCTGAGCAGGAGGTGGACAAGGTCATGTACCATGACTGGCGACTGGTGCCCAAACATGAGGAGGAGGCCTTTAAGTGCTTTGAGCCTGTCCCTGAGCCGCCTGTCCGACACATTAGGTTCCCTCCACTCCTGCGGGCCATGTTCCTAGCACAGCAAGCCAAGCAGCTGGGTGTGAATGCCAACAGCCTGCCTGAGCCCAGCCTGCCTCTGAAACGAGACGTGGTGTTCAACAAAGAGTACTTCCGCAGCCAGGAGGAAAAGTGGAAACAGGAAGGAACTCCGGTCTGATGCCAATATGGGACGTTTTTGCACCAGTTACCCCCCCCCCCCTTTCTTCTCTTAACTGGTATTATTTCATGGTGTAAGCCGTCCTTAAATTGGTGTAGGATGAGCTTGATCCACCTAGGTTTCTCGGGCACCCATCTTAATGGGTCAGCACCATGTTCAAAAAACAGCTCCTTCGTTTTAATGTCAGTAAAACATTAATACTTAGGTTGGCTCTGGTGCATTGGAGTTACGCCATTTGACCACAGAAAAGTTGGACATTCTCTAAAGGACATTATGGGCCTTAGCCTCCTTCCTTCCATCATGAAGTATGGGGCAGTGTGTGTACTATGATATTTGTGTTATACGCTGGAATATTTATGAATAAAAATACTTACTCGGTAGCTTTGTTACATACTTGTATCCTGTGCTATAATATATGGTCAAAAGTATTGTGACACCAGACTATTACACCATGGTCCCCCTTTGCCTCTCCGACTGAGTTTCTGTGCAATGTTTTGCCAATGCATTCTGTAGAGCATGAACTCCTTCAGCAATGTCTTTATGGATCTTGCTTCGTGCACTGGGGCACAGTCATGCTGGAACAGAAAAATGGTCTTTCCCAAACTGTACACAATGCTGGAAGCATGGTGTCCAAAATGTCTTGGTGAACTGAAGCATTAAGATTGCCCTTCACTGGAAGTAAGGGGCCTAGCCAAACCCTGAGAAACAGATGTACCAATACTTTTGTCTGTATAAAGTATCTTGAATTTACTGGCTCCAAGTGTGGTGTGTGAGAAAGAGAGAACTGATTCCCTTGCAAGTGCATAGGGGTGCAGCATGCACGTGTTGGATTGCGCATGCGCATTTCAAGACGTTAGTGCGCGTGCCCATGCCCTCTTTTTTTTTATCCAAAAAACTGGTGGGTCTTGGTGGTGCAGTGCACTAGGAAGAAAATGATCTGTCTTTTCCTAACCTTGTTTGCATATGTTTTCAAAACTGGTGAGTACTTTCTAAAACCATTTTGATCTAAAATATTTGATCTGCCTTTTGTAATTCTGACTGCATTAAATGCAGTGTGTGTGCTTGCTAAGCTGGCTTCTATGGAACGGTGAGTAGCAACGGCACTACGGCAGTTTTGGTGTAATATTAGTGCTGAAAGTGGCGTTTGCATGCTCAAGTCCACTTTTAAAACACAGAGATACGTACAGTAGCGTTGGGAAACGTGCCCTGGCGTGTAACACTTACCTTCTTTCACAGCACGCCATGTTGTGCTATTCCTTTACTTTCAGTCCTACAGAATGAGAACTCAGCCGGTCAACTTAAACTCACCCGCGGAAATACATTACACATGTGCCTGAATAATAAAATATCATGAAATGCCATTAGCGAATGATACTTCAGGCATTGACTTCCTAAAATATAGAGAAGAAGAAAAAAGAAAAGGCAAATGTCCATGTGGTTGTTTATAGCTAAATATGTAGATATACTGATAATGGTTGTTTTATTAGCATTTTGTGTTCTAGTTCATTTCGAAAACTGTTCGGACCTTCGAACCGAGCTTCTTGAGAGAATTTTAAAGTCACTACAGTTTGAGAGAATCCATTCGGTGAGCTGAACCTAGCCTGTCGGTACAGTTTATGTGAGCGAATCGGTTCTGAACCGTTCCTCACGTCGTTGCAGTTTATGAGAATCGACTGCATAAACTATCCCCAGTTTGTGTCACTACATTTTATTGGGGAACATCGTTTCCGTGTACCGAACCGAATTCCACGTCACAACAGTTTCTACAGTTAAATTTGAGAGATGTTCTTTTCTGAACCGAACCTTCTGTCAAATACAGTTGAGTTTTAGAGAATCGATTCTGTGAACTGAATCAACACGTCGCTACGGTTCAGATAGTTAGTTGATTTTGTGAACTGAACCGATCCTCCTTTTGCTACAGTTGACGTGTCTTGTATCCTGTCAAGTACAGTTCAGTTCGACAGTGAACTAAAACGAACCTCCTCTTCCTGCAGTTAAGCTTGAATTAACCGTTTTTAAACGAAGCCAGCATTTGTGTCATTTGTCAATTGAATCATATTCGCTTCACTCCCTCTAAACCTATTAATATCTTCGGTTCACTGATTGGTTCTCGCGTCTTTATCCCCGCCTGTATGCGTGCGGGCAGCACGCGCTGGACGGCTGCGAGACATGGGCTCCAAAAGGTCACTCTCGGACCCTACTGATATTTTGGATTTGGGAGCAAAAATTGCCAGAATAAATGAAACAGGTACCGCAGAAAGAGGCACCTTGCTATTTCATAATCGAACATTACTATTATTTGTGTTATTATTGTCAGGCGATGTTATTATAGACGTTCTGCTCTGAGGCTCACTGTAATAGGTTTATTATGGTATTAGGTTATTAAGGATGAAGCCTGCTTTATCTGACTGTGTGTGTCTTGGGCTGCATGTTTTATAATGCATTCAGTCATATTTATCGTCTTGGCTAAATTAAGCGATATATCAAGAAATGGTTTAACGAGTCAGAACTCTTTGCCATATGAAATACATGTGGACAAAAGTATTGGGACGCCCACCCATTACACCAACATGTGCTTTAACGACGTTGCATCCAGGTGCATTGATTTTAATAAGGAGTTGATCCCCTTTTGCAGCTATAACATCTTCCACTATTCTTGGAAGGCTTTTCAAGATTTTGGAGTATTTCTGTGGGAATTTGTGCTCATTCATTCTGTAGAACATTTTTGAGGTCCGGCAGTAATGCTTGATGAGAAGGGCTGGATCACAATCTCCGTTCTATTTCATCCAAAGGTGTTGGATGGGGTTGAGGTCAGGGCTCTGTGTGGGCCTGTCAGGTTCTTCCACAACAAACAACTGCTTTAGCCATATGAACCTGGCTTTGTGCACTGAAGCACAGTCATGCTGGAATAGAAAAGGTTCTTCCTCAAATTGTGTTAACAAAGTTGGAACCATGGTTTGTGTGCTGCCCTTCGCTGGAAGTTAGGGGCCTAGCCCAATGCTAAATGACAATTTCCCAATGCTTTTGTCCACATGGTGTAGTAGTGTTTCAATTCAATGTTGAAACAGCAAATATTCCTTACATTGATTACATAGACTAAAACTCAACATTCTTCATTTTGCAAAGATCAGAATCAGAACATTTTATTGATCCCAGAAACATTTGCTGTTATGACAAAATGGGACAAAATACAAGTTTTAAAATAAAAGTAAAAGAAAATATGTAGCAGTAAAATACCACTCTGAAGACACATGTGTAGCAGTATCATGCGTATTACAAGTTGATTGTGAAAATTCAGACATTTTGTGTTAGAATTTTATAGGTGCAATGACCAGCTTTGGCAGTGTTTTGTGCATATGTTCATGTACCCATGGTTCTTATTAGGGTTGAAATGTACTTTGTCAAACATTTACTCAGATTAACCGTTTCCAAATGGCCAACTTCCTTCCCTGATTATCAGTCCAACCAACATTGGGAAGGAATTTTAGGCAGCTCTAAGTATTGTGTGCTTATCACATTTCAGATACACCATTACATATGTGATTTGGTGAGTGATGGATCTGCTTTATTTTTGACCTAAATTACTTATTTTTGTAGCATGTCAACGTCTTGATTCATATCATAATCAAGAGAACATCTGCTGTTGGTCAGAGTGCTCAGAACATAATGAATCATTCAGTGAGTGAGCAGTGGTTCTCCACCCGATCTCTATTTTTTTCTAATGTATTGCATGCTGGGTTGGGGTAAAAATCTAAAGATATGTGGACTGTCCAGGGGGGCCATGAAGCATCGAAAATCCCTTAAAATCTGTACATTCCTTTGACCTCAGTATTGCTACAGAGGAACGATTTATTGTACAACCCTGCTTCCCATAATCTGACAAACATTTGTTTAATATTTTGATGTATTTCAAATTTGTGTATTAGAGCAGTGTTTCCCAACTTTTGTCATAGAAGTGTTATCGCTGCTCTTGCCCACCACTTCATCAAAAGAAAAGCTGGTGAATTAGTTGATTAGTTGGATCAGGTTGGACAAGGACAACTCGAAAATTTCATTATACTACTATATTAAGAGGAAAGTGTCCAGTAGCAGGGTAGTGTTGATCATCCCCAGTGTTTGGAAACTCACCTGTGTCTGCTGTGTGCAACTACAGGATGGACTGGAGTAAACGAGCGCACCTTCATCGCTGTGAAGCCAGATGGTGTACAGAGGAGGCTGGTGGGAGAGATAATCCGACGCTTTGAGCGCAAAGGCTTCAAACTGGTCGGCATGAAACTTCTGCAGGTAAGGTGATAACCTGAACCTCAGACACCAGTTCAGTTCACACACAGAATTGTTTTTAGTTGGAGAGGATGGTATGGCATCTGCCCAGTAGCCGCAACTGATCCCGAAATTAAAGCCACTGGATTATTTGAGTAACACAGTGTGTGCAGTTGTTAGCCTCTGTATCTTTTTCTGTTTTGTGTTTCTTACATTGGAAAAGTGATTACTAAATTATATATATGGGTATATATCTATATTGTAATACAGTTATACATATGTATGTGTGGGGTTTGGTTTGTGTAGGCTTCTGAAGAACAGTTGATGGAACACTACTGGGACTTAAGGGAGAGGCCATTCTACAAAGGCCTGGTTAAATACATGAGTTCTGGACCCATCGTAGCTATGGTAACACTTACACATTATTCAAGAACTCTCCTCCTGATTCTAAACCTACATCATGTGTTGTAGCTGTATGGTATCAGTTCTCACAGTTTGCTTGTGTGTGTTGTAGGTGTGGCAAGGGCTAGATGTGGTAAAAACATCCAGAAAGATGCTTGGAGAGACGAACCCAGCCGACTCCTTTCCAGGGACCATCAGAGGAGATTTCTGTGTGGAAGTGGGCAGGTTAGTGAGTATTTCCTTAACTTGGTTAAATATATGACATATTTTGATACTACAGAGCACTGAATATATATCATGCAGTATCAGAGCAACTAAACATTATGGGTCAGCAAAGTGTCAAAGCTTTGTTATCCTTAAATGATGTTGAACTGAATTCAGCTCCTGATTCCGATTCCTAGATTTAACAGGAGTTTTATTTGTTCTATTGTAGGAGCTGTATCTATGTCAGACATGCCTGTACTGGCAGGCCTTCTTTAAACTGCTGTGTATCTGTGCTGTTGCAGGAACGTTATCCATGGCAGTGACTCAGTGGAGAGCGCTCAGAGAGAAATCTCCCTGTGGTTTAAAGAGCACGAGCTACTCTGCTGGGATGAGAGCTCTGAGCACTGGATCTACGCTTGATGCCCTCATTTACCGCAGTCATACACACACACACACACACACACATACAGAGCTTTGCGGCCTTATGTCTTTCAGACGGAAATTCTCCTTTTGAAGTGTCACTCAGGATTGGTATAGAAGGTTCAGTATCTTGTGGTACTCCAAAAAGAGAATTGCCTACTGCAGGTTTAGCGAATGGCAAGGCAGAGGATAGCAAATACCCCAACAGTGCTTCTGTAGAAAGATTTGGGCATGTATGCATTGGCCTTAGAGCAAGAATGCTAATTTAAGACAAAAAAGTTCTAGTGAGCAATGTTACATAACCACTGACCAAAAAATTGCTTTGAAAAATGTCACCGTCCTGATAGTTCCTTCATCCTGTTTGTATGTATTTGATGCCCATGTTTACATTTATGTGCAGAAGATGCACAGTTTGAATATCTTTGTTACTGCACATCATAAAGCAATATTTATGTATTTATCTGCTTTTACTTTATCATTTGAAATAAGCAAATGGATGTATTTCATAATAGGCAACCCTTAAACATGTGCTGCATACTACACAACTCAAATGAGATTTTGGAAGCAAGGCACTATTATGGGTTACAGACCACCTTGGCAATTATTTAAACTATTCATGCTATTTTTAGGTGAATAACACCATGCTTTGACTTGGCGCCATCCAGCACATCACGTTTTGTATAGCCTTTTGTAGAAACTTAGGATTGTATGCCTCTGGAATAATGAGAACAGCAATAATGAATTCATGAATGATGGATGATGCAGTTTGGTCTTCATTCTCTCTTTTTGCACTACAGGCATCTGGCATTCATAAACACACTGGTATTTTAAGTAGATATTTACTTCTGTATCCTCTGTTGACCAAAAGGTGCCCTCTAATAAAACAAAGAGTTTTCTAAAGCAGCTGAATTTGTATTACATAATACTGCAGTTTCCATGAAAGCCAAAATGCACATTATGAAATATTTTTTGCAAGGTGTCTGCAGTGAATTATGTACAAGACAGTATGACAAGTTAGTGTTTCCAGAGCACAAATATGTTTAATATTTAATATTTAACCACACATGATAGAACAGATAGTGGTAAGTTACATACAGAGCGATTGGGTGGGGTGTTCAACTGTCAATCAAACAGGCAGCCAATCATTGTTCTTATTAAGCCTGTGATGCACGAATCCCAGTCAAGTGGGACAATGAAGCCAGTCAGCTCACAGCTCACTTACTGTTTACATATGACCTTCTGTAAGATTTCTTCCCCCTCCATTTACATTCTTTTCTTTACACTGGTTTTCTCATTTCCAGGACAAATTAGTTTTGAAACGTATTGTGTTCCCAAGTTCTACCAATAGAATGCATTTGAATACATTAGCCATCCATGGTCTCATTTCAGCCACTCTCCTACTTAACTTCACTATTTACATTTTTTACACAACTTGTCCATCACTCTATTCTTACTGTTACGCGTTATAAACAAGCCACTAAATAAGAATCATACAGAGCAATGTGCTGCCACTCCTTCTAACCAATCACAGATCTCTCCCTCAAATCATCCAGTGAGCTGCCTGTTTCTATGGTGATTAGTGAGCTGTGAGCTGTTGGGATGTTAAGACCAAAAGCAATAGGGTGTTTACGTATTTGGCAAAAAACTGTCATTATTGGGGAGGGTAGTTGTATAGGATGCTTTTATCTGTCATTTATAGTTGCCATCCAGCTGTAAGACGCAGGAGAGTGTTGAGCTGTACCTTGTGTGTACGAGAGAGAGGGGCTGTTTGGGGAGGGGGGGTGGTGAATGAACATACAGGAATAGTTACAGCTTGGGTAGGGTAAATACAGGCCTTAGGGAGTTACAGGCTTAGGTACAGAATTTTCAGGGGCATAGATAGGAATAGACAAGGTTTCATACAGAGTATTCGGGGCAGAGTTACTGGGAGTGCAGGCATAAGGTGTCATCGTTTTACTCAGGGACATAAGACACCTGCCAAACAATGATATGGCTCCTCTCGGCTTTAGACAACGCAGGCTTGATCTGAGGGGCTTCAGCATCTCCTTCCTCCGTCTCATCATCCTCACCATCACCTGAGACAAAAGCAGCAAGACAAATAAGATACACATACTCAGACATACAGTTGGGCAAAAAGTATTTAGTCAGCCACCAATTGTGCAAGTTCTCCCACTTAAAAAGATGAGAGCGGCCTGTAATTTTCACCATACGTATACCTCAACTATGACAGACAAAATGAGAAAAAAAAATCCAGAAAATCACATTTAAAGAATTTATTTGCAAATTATGGTGGAAAATAAGTATTTGGTCACCTACAAACAAGCAAGATTTCTGGCTCTCACAGACCTGTAACTTCTGTAAGAGGCTCCTCTGTCCTCCACTTGTTACCTGTATTAATGGCAGCTTGGTGTGAAGAAATCAACTGTGGGAGCAATTATTAGAAAATGGAAGACATACAAGACCACTGATAATCTCC
>JBBPDC010000028.1:6709156-6724024 GCA_037974485.1 Hemigrammopetersius urotaenia
CCAGGGGCCAACAAGTTCTGTGTTAAAAGTGCGTCGCATACATAGTACCCCCACCCCTACTCACCTCGGGGGCAAGGGAAAAAAGTTCAGGCTCAGGAATTTTTTTCCACTATCACCCCTGCAACCTGTGTAGAGAGTTCCTCAGTCTTCATGCTGTCACTTGCTTGATGGTAGCCCTTACTTAGTGGTGTTGACTCTGGGGGCTTTGTATACTGAGATCATTTGACACTTGCTCACAGGTGCTTCTTAGAATTATTTAAACTTTTCCCTTTTAACTTCATTTGTAGTTTGTTTTCTAGGTCCATTACTTAAAATCAAATTTAAAATCCATTTACGTTCCAGGTTGTAAGGTAACAAATTTCAAGGAGGGTGAATACTTTTCCAAGGCACTGTACCTTAGATGGTTAGATTATTGCTTTGGATGCATCAAGTGCTATTTTTGTATCTGTGCGATTTGCGACCAAACTGTAATTCAATTTGTCGAATTATTTCTCTCTCTCTCCCTAAGGAAGGGCTGAAAAAGAAATATTATTTTGACATAGCCTTGTGATCAGGGCCAGCACTTTTTTTCTTTTAGTAGCGTCTGCTTCACAGTGACCATGTACATTCGAATATAGGACAGCTATGTTGAAGCAGCATTGTTAATAAGGGAATATACACAAGCACTGTGTTCTTCTACCAAAAGTTTTGTTCTCCCTGTCATACATAATGGTATTTGGCCAGTGCATTAGGAAACAATTCTTCTGAAATCTGTGAGTTTGACACAGATGAAGTACTCCTTGTTAATGGTCTTTGATGTTACAATAGACATTTGTATTACCATGACCATGTGGTACTTTTGAATGTTCTTTACGTGTTGGAGGACTAGTTACAAAAGAATAAAACATATGTATGCCTTTCATAGCCTACCTTCTCATTTCTGTATTGTGTGTTGTATCTGCAGGGGCAGTTCACATACTTGTGGGAAAGCCAGTGTAATGCAGCAAATCCTTCCTTACACCCTACATCCTAAGACTCTGTTTCCTGCCAATAATCATTTTACAACCCGAAAATATTCTGAACATGACACATTTTTGGAAATTTCAGTAACTGTGCTTTAGAATGAGTTTTAAACCCTGTTTTATATACATCAAAGCATACATAAATAGCAAGGGATGTACAAACACAAGGGGTGTAGATAGTCACTGCACCCTGGAATTGGAGTATCTGACTGTTAAATCCCAGAGATTTTACCATAGCTATGATTACCACGGTTTACATAGCGCCGGATGCTAATGCAAACTCAGCTCTCGGACTCCTACATCATGGTATTAGCAGCCCGATGAAAAAAACATTCCGACGCTGTACACATTGCTCCCAGGGCTGGACTGGGCCCGGGCATTATGAGCCGAGACCGGCCAACCATTCTCGCTATCTGGGGAAGGGTGGTGGTGGTTGCTGACGGGATTCCGCGCCGGCCCAAATTTACCACCGGCCCACCAGGCAGTGCCCGGTATGCCCTATTGCCAGTCCAGCCCTGGTTGCTGGGGATTTCAATAGTATGGATTTAAAAACTGTGCTTCCAAAATTCTACCAGCATATTAAATGTGCCACAAGAAGAGCTAACATATTGAATAAAGTCCACACAAACATCAAACAGGGCTATAGGGCTAAATGATCACACCTGGGCCAGTCTGACCACCTGTCACTGTTTTTAATTCCGCCTTACACCCTATTCCAGAAAACTGCTCCTGCTACTTCAAAGAGGTGGCCTGCACAGCAAATAGGTCTACTGAGGACGCCCTGGCCACTGCCCTCCACACTGTTTTGTCCCACCTAGAGCAGCAGGGTGGAGTTATGCTCTTCATTGACTTCAGCTCTGCCTAAATATTAACAATACTACAATACTATGACATGAATCACAACTATTATATGAATAATAGCATTTGGAACTGAAAATAGCTAAAGCCTGGGAAATAAATTAGTTACCACCAACCACTTTTACAGCAGCCGCACGACTTTTCCTAAAACGGCATTCACTGAACAGGTGTGTTCAGTTCACCCACTTTTATAAATAATTTTGATATCCCTTCAGTTTCCACACACTTAAAAAAATGTACATACAATATAGCCTAGGCAAATTTATGGTCTATGTGTTTAATACTAAAAGAAGTTGCATTTAAATATTTTAAAAGTTACAGCTTATCTTTTCTTCGATTGCACTTTCCTCCAACATAATGGAAAAGAAAGGTTAGTAGTCACAAACATGCACACAACCACACTATATGGTATGCAAAATAGAACACAACCAGTAGATTTGCATTAAGTAGTGTAGTATGTGAAGTATGAAAGTGTGTGGTTTGGGACACATTTGCAATTACGACTTGAAATGGTATTTGTGGGCAGCTTTTAGGTCAATGAGGGCCGCGTAAAAACACTGGACAAAAGCCAGGTCCGCTTCCTTTCGGATTAGACACAGGCACACATGGTGGTCCAAGTCATATTGCTTTGAGTGTATGACAACAACCAGTTGCGAAGATCACCTTATAATTGTGATGAATGTTTCAGATTGAGGTAATAAACATATCTGTGATTTTTTCCATTCCCACTAGGGGGCAACAGATCATACATTCTTGCACTCTTGGCTGGAACATTTGTATCCTGAGTATAAATTATTCATCTGTAACCAGTGGTTATTAATAGCACGCTCTCCCTGACAGTGCAAAACTGTTAAGGGAAGGATGGTGTTTTTGATGGTTTGTTTGAAAGGACAGTTTTTCTTAGATATCTTTCACCAAGATTATCCTTGAAAAGCTCTTTGCTGATTTGCTGATCAGTGCCTAAAAAAATCAGACTACAAAATTACAAATGTTTCACACCCAGATAATTTAAACATGAAAGAACAAGAAAGAAAGGCTTACTAGCCTGCTATTAATAGAAAATAGTAAACTGCTCTATAGGGTTTTGCTTATGTGCAATGTCTAACTAAATGATATTTGTGAGCACCTTTGTTTGTGGAAAGCGTTATACAATAAAAACCAAACTGAAATTGAGCTAAACATATGGAGCTGTACACATTTTTAACTAACTTTTCATGTACCAACTATTTGATAGATGTTGACAGTACACTATATTACTCTGCCCATTCTATTAATTTACTCATTGCTCACATTTCTCTAGTTTACATTGTTGTGCTAATATGGCACAATGCACTTTATCATTCCATTTGCACATTGTACTTTTTGCTATACATTTTACATAAAAAAAATTTTTTATTGGCTTATATATTTTCTCAAATTTGTGGTGGTCATTATTTAAGTTAGTTACTTTTAGACTGTTGTTTTAAAAATGTTCAGATCTGTGTTTAAAACTTATAATTGTACTTATATTGATCAATCTACTGCACTCATTTCAACTTTAGTGCGTTTCAGAGAATTCCAGATTTTTAAAGCTACTCATTGTTCATAATGTTTGCACAGTCAAAAGGAGCATTTCAAAAGCATACATTTCACAGTGTATTGTACTTGTATAGAATAGAGTGTAAAAATATAACCTCAAGGTTATAACCTTGAGGCTGTAAATGTATTTTCACTCTCTATTCTCCTTACCCTGAATGTAGCCCATCAACCAAGTGTCCAGAGTTTGCTTCTTTAGTTTTGTACTGCTACAAGGCTAAGAAATAGCTAACCATTAATGGAGGCTGTTAGACCAGAAATTAATATGATGCAAAGAATCATACATTCCTCAAATCATGAAGAGTTAATTGGTAATCTGAAATAGACTTGCTTATGTGGTTTCTGATACTGTATAAGACTATATACAGACTATATAAGACTATAAAAATGTACAAAAGTCAGGTTGTCTGCAACTTGACATGCCTTGTCTGATTGACTACATTTGCGTCAAAAGGAAGATTTTCACTGAACAATTGTGTTAGGGCTCTCTTGGGAAAAGACGTATCAGCCGAGGCTGGTGAAGTTCTTTGTGCATGGGTTAGTAAAAGCCTGACAGTGTATGTTGGCCCCAGCTGTGTGGGTGAGGACAGGGGCCAAAGCAGGGTCTACCATCTGCCAGATCCATCCACCTGTCTCCATCGCTGGCAAATGAATGGGGCAATTTAGCACAGGCTATCAATTTACTAATTGTGTTGTGGCCTGGAGAAAAGACAAACATAGCAAACTGGGTACTGATTGGCCCCAAAGAAGAGAGTTGATTCATCATTATTAGCCCATTCAAGCTCAGTGTGGTAGGAAGATTACTGCTTCAATGCCTCTAGACTAATGATACTGCTGTGTTTGGATGTATGCAAGCAGAAACTTGTCTTAAAAGAAGGATTTAACATTCATCCAATGGAAATTGGGGCAAAGAGAGATGGTAGTGTTATGGTATATTGGTTTAACTGATGAACCTTCATTTGTACAATACCAAATCAGAAAAAGAACAGTATGGAAAATACTAATAAAAAAGCAGTGATTTAAATTTACTTCAGTTTTTATTTTATTGCAGACTGTATGAACCCAAGGTGTTTCATGTGTTATCTCGTTAACATAGTTTCATTTGTTTCATAGATCCTTGTCTATATATATAGTAGATTGTCTTCGAGGAAAGCTACACACACTTCTCTTATCTGGAGCAGCTGTTCGGATGCACGTGTTTGGCGAGTTTATGGTGTGGGATCTAGGAAAAACACACTTTTGCACCTAAGTGTTGGACCCGGAGTGGCCGCTGCAACCTAGCGCACCATCATCTTGGTTCCTCAGCCACTGTTGTCACCAGACGAGCCTTTGGTGGTGGTGGTGTTACAGTGTGGGCAGGTGTGTCTAGTCAATACAGAACTGCCCTACACTTTGTGAATGGTAGAGTGACAAGCCCATACTACTTGAAGAACATGATTAATCCAGTCATTGTGCCCTGCATGAACAACACAGCCGTAATTTCATCTTCGTGGACGAAGATGCTCTAACTCATCAAGCTCGCCTCATTAGGAAGACTGAATGGAGTGGCCTGCACTTTCTCCACACCTGAATCCTATAGAAAACCTATGGGATCAGCCGAGTCAGCGTGTAGAGGCTCGTAACTCTGTACCCCAGAACCTCAATGACCTGAGGGCCGCCCTTCACGAATAGTGGTATGCCATGCCTCAGCAGTCAATAAGCCGACTTGTGAACATCATGAGACATCATTGTCAGGCTGTAATTGATGCTCAACGGCACATGACACACCATTGAGACATTGACATTTTTGTTGTGGTATACTCACCACTGTTGGCTTTTGTTACAATAAAATGTTTGAGATGAGGAAATCACCAATGCATGCTTCTACATAAGTGCCCTACTTTCATGATATAATATCACTGTAGTGTGAACTTCTTACGTTTCCCCATAAATCACCTGAAAGCCAAGTATCCATAACCTTAAGAGTAGTGTAATCCACTGAAGCTTTTAATTGTAATGGAATCTAGGATTATTTTGTCGATTGTAATTTGCTTCACAGCAGAACTGGTTTAACCTTTATTGTTACAACCAGGGGCGACAAAAGACTCCTTCCCCTGGGGCACGTGTCCCAATATTCATGTGCTGTGCTCTAGTAAAATCTTTCATTTGGCAGCGCATTAATTTGTATTGAAAATATAGACAAGTGTGGATGTGTTCTATTCCAAAGTGTTGCAACATAGAGTTCAGTAGGAGAACTAAAACACACATGCGTGGAGCTCTCCACATGTTGGCATGAGTAAGATTTTAGAGTTGAGATATGCAAACATGATACAACAAAAGTACGTTTTTAATTGTATACTAACAAATATTTTTGATGATTCTGTAGAAGTTGAGGAAGCTGTAAGGGGAGATGAAGATGTGGGAGGTAAGCTCTGGCTGTAGTTGGTGTTAAACAAGACAGCTAACTAATGTAACAACACCTGCAAATCTATTAAATGTAAATGCTTGAATTGTATAAATTTGCGGAGGGTTTAATTGATCAGATTGGGTTTGCTTGGATATTGCTGTTGCAGAGAAAGAGGAGTGCTGGATGATGTGGAGGAGGAGGGGGAGGATGGACTGCTGGGAGTACTTTGTTTAGTTTTAGATTATAAAGAGTATACTTTATTTAATATGGTTATATTGCCTCTAAGACATTTGTTTCATTGAATGTTCTTTAATTAATTAATTAATTAATTAATCCATGGTTCAGTTAAATGTATTACAGAAGTATATAACTCTGAATATACTTTAAAGGGCAAAATACATGTACTTGAAAGTCTGCCACCCAATTGATGTAAGCAGAGATTGCTAATGTGAGAGTGGCAGTGACATAGACAGTAATGAAACGGTCAGCTGGAGTGTAAACAATGTGTCCTGACTGTTCATCCAGTCGCCCAAAGCACATATTAAAAAGTGCAAACAGGGCCATAAAGTCATTTGCCAACATTAAAATGATCAGGAACAGGAATCAGGAACACTGCTATAGCTATTTCCCATCATGTCTGCTAATTTGCCAAATATTTAATTCAACCACATTAAAATGCTGTTCCTGGTTCCTGAGTAGATACTGTGAACATAGTTCACCCTTTCTCTCACCTTTCAGAGTGTTGAACTAAGATGGTGAGGTGTTTTTTTTTTTTAGACTATATCAGGTTGGGCAGACAGTTCTGCTGTGTGAGCCATATGCTCCTAGTACTGTTCTAAGCCTTTCCTGCACTTTCTTTGGCCTCTCTTCAACATCTCTTGGCAGGACAGCGCAGTTGAGCAGGCTGGTCCATGTTTAAAAGCCAACATTCTCTTTCACTAGCCATTGCTCATCTGCCTCCTTTCACACTACCTGCTGCTTCTCAAATTGTAGCACCACCTGTTGTAGGTAACTGCTCCTAAAGCACAGAATGCAAGCTACTGGAGGTGAATTACTTCTTGCTAGCAATTTTCCACACATTTCTTTTCACATTTCTTTTATGTAATGTTCTATGCACAAATTTTCTCATTGGATGTTTTCATAAATATAATTAAACAGTCTGTGTGACTGCATCAAATCCAATCATTTTAAAGACCTCAGAATGTCTATGCCCTCAGTCACCAATTTTTGCTTTTACTATTATTTACATTCTAACTGCACCGAAGTCTAAATAGACAATAGAGTGAAGCAGACGGGCTCAGCTGTTTGACGGATTTTTAATGATATTTAATGATATTCAAAAGCAATTGAAGCAGTCATTAAGGAAGGTGCATGTTGCATCAAATGTCATGAATCAATGTGGCCTTAAAAAAGTTGTGACTGCTCTTTTACATTCTAGCTTGTTCTAATTTCAGCTTCTGTTTTAATGTTAACAGAGTATCTGTTTTAAAAATTGTAATGATTTACTTAATTTTTTGACCAAATTATTTTGCTATATTAATAATTTATTTATTTATTTATTACATGCTACCTGTATTTACATGTATTCTCTTTTGCAGTATAGTAGTGTGTGTAGTTCAGCCCACATTTCCTCTGGGTGAATCTCATGCTATGAATCATCCTACTGTAATTCCCCCCAGTTCTCACTGCTGTTATTTTCCATCAGAAAAATCCATCAAGAAGGCAGATCACATTCTCTTCAACGTCCTTCCCCGTGGATTCCTCACATTAAAGAATGATGGGGGTTATTCATAGGGCTGTGGGACTGGAGGTTGATAAAAATTTAATGCGCTGCTGTAGGCACTAGAGAGCTCTGATAATGCCCAGCGATCTTCCAACCCTTCAGCAGGAGTTCCATGGAGGAACATTACATAAACACGGGTGGCCATGGTGTTCACAGGAGGAGCCGCGTGCATCATTTTTGAGGCAGCAAGGAGAACAGACCTCCTATGTCAGGAGACTGACTCCACAGAGACCTATGGTGCGTTTCCTACCTGCTGACAGGATCCAACACTTTTCAAGTTATATACTTTCAAAGAATAATTCAGAGATCAAAGTTGTCCCCTTGTCCTGAATGTGGTCAATTAGCCAAGACATTACTTTAGCTGAAGTTTGCCTATTTACAAGACATAATTGTATCGAGTGGTCTCAAATTTCAAACAGACTTGAGGTTCTGACACCATATGGCAATGTATGGCAAGGGGAGGGGGTAAGCATGGGATAAGTTGTGACAGCCTCAGTTTCACCAGTCATAAATAAGCAAAAAGGGTGATATCACTACTGCACAACATTCTGCGAAACTGCAAAGTTTCCCTTATGAATGAGGGCCTGGTTAACTCTACTATTTCCTGATAGTTTCTCTGGTTTAATTGAAATGTATGTAGGTTTCAAACATATGAACAGTAAAAAAAAAAAAGGTTGGTGCTCTTTTTGTGTTTTTGAAGGTAAGTTAGCATCATGTTCCCCCATATCTTCACCCATAGCTTCAGCAGATATCTGGCGCCACCCCCCTGCCCTCCATCCAGGACATATACCCCTCAAGAACCAGGAAATGGGCAGGAAAAATCATCACAGATCCCTCACACCCAGGACACAGACTTTTTGACCCGCTGCCCTCTGGCAGATGATATAGAAGCCCACCTCCTCACTGGTGTGGGCCTGTGGCCCGTCTTGGGGTGGCATGTTTCTGCTCTGTTTAGGCCCTTGTGCATTTTGGTTTCTCTTTTGTAAATAAAGTAAAATATAATCCTGTATCTGTGCCTCCTTTCCTGGGCTCTTGCTGACAGTAGCTTAAACTAACACTCACACATCCTATCCTACTATCAGCACAACACCACTGGGTTCCTGAGCAAGTTGCTCCAGGGAGACTGCCCTCTGTAATTAGGGAATGGAAGTCGCTTTGGATAGAAGCGTCTGCTAAATGCCGTAAATGTACACCACCAAATCATAGGCTTTCAAATTTATTAAAGTGTGGAAACAATTGAATGAAGTGTGAGCATAATGCAATTACTTGTTAAATGCAATTTTAATGCAGGATGAGCCTTTACTCAAAAACATATAATTTCCTGTCCTTTCTAGTGCCTTGCATAAGATTCTCTATGACTTAAGCTCATTTGTACTTACTCGTCACCCTCTGTATAGCTAGTGATGTTCCAGCGAACTACAGCACTGCACATCTTTGACATAAGAGCATTAAGAATATGACATGGTTATGATGAACAGTGGAGCTCTTGCTTAAGCCCCTCGTATTGTATAATCCTTTTTGCCTGTAACATTTGTGTCGATTGCTCTGCCAGAAGAATGACACAAAAGCATGGCCTCTCTCCCATACCAGTGAATCAGGGGGGTGGTAGGTGCGATGCAGTTCACTGGAAGAAAGGCCCACACTGAATAGAAGCTTTGTAGGGGTTAGTGGAGTCGCCCATACAGAGCAGAGCAGAATGAAGACAAGCTTTGTCAGTGGCCTCAGGCACTCTGCTTGTTTATTGTGATATGGTCACATGAAATGGCCATAGAGAATCCATGCACTATGTGGAAGGGCATTTCTACTTGGTTCTTTTTGTTTTAACACACATACTAATCCATGCTGTAAAAAGCCAGATGTTCTGAAAAGCATGAGAAAGGTTACATAAGAGACTTGGATCATAGGCAAAAACTATATGTCCAGTAGTTCTGGTGACATCTTAGCACAATATGTTTTTATGTATCATTATTTAGTGGTCAGTATTAGGTAGTGCTGAGCTCCCATTACTGGTTGGGTTAAGCTTTTTCTGGTTGGGTTAAAATCCGGCATCTGAAAAAGTTAGATAACTCTGTTAACTGCTACTTTGGGCCTAATACTACTCTGAGCATCGCACAACATGTGACCAACAGGCTATAGTTTTTCTGTTATTCTTTATTGATGCTTTTGAACTGTGGAGCCTATTTAACTAAACTGAAGCTTCATCTTGAACATGAGTTTCATTTTGAAGATGAAAAGAACCAATTCATTGAAAAGAGATAAGAGAAAAAAAAGATAAAGGAAGAAGAGGACGAGGACGACAAGCAACAAACCATTTAGGTGCAAACCAGGAGCAAATTGAAAAGAAGCCTAGAGAAAGGCTCTTGTGAGTGAATGGCTAAACTTATGTAGCCCACGGGACTGAATTAATATGTGTGAGGATGCAGACAGGAATAAAACGGCTAAGAACCGAGTTCCTGGGGAGTCTGAAACAGTGATGGCCAACTGTTTCCGGCGTGTGTGTAAGCATGCTTGCGTTCTCTAGTAAGCAGTGTTTTAAAGTTAAGGATCAAGTATTTTTAATAGTTCACTTTATTAAAGTAATTTTCTTTTATTTGTTAGTATGAATCGTGATGCGGGTCAGTTGGATGAAATAAAGGTTATTGAAAAAGGTATGTAGTTGGGTGTTGTTTATATGGTTTCTTTTTGTTAGTCTGCCGCGTGAGTGGTCCATAGTTTTCTTTTTCTTTGTCTTTAGCACTGTGTAGGTAGCACTGTGGACTGACCAATGGTAGAGTTACAAAGTCATACTGACAAACGTTGCACGGTTTTCTGATACATTTGCAGTGTTACAGAGTATGAATGAATTAAACCACAATGAATTAAACACGAGTGTTTGTGAGAGTGAAACGCTTAAGTATGACCTAGTGAGAGCTAACCCGATGAAATGCATGGCCAGTCTGTTGGAAAAGCGATAATGGTGTTTGTTTGTGTTTCTATGTAACTAATTTTTAAACTAGCAATTGTGGTTTGGATGTTGTTAATCCTCTCAAGTTTACACTTATTCTCCCTCCCCACTAGGCCACCTAGTGTCCCAAAGTAACAGCTGTTCAAAGCTAAAGCTTTTGAGGTTAAGGACATGAACAACATTATTTTACAGAGAAACCTAAATGAAATATATAAAAAATGTGCCATAATCTCTCTCTCTCCATTCCCCACATGCTCATTCTCTTTATCTCTATCTTTCCCTCCCCCTCATTTTCTCTCTCTCTCTCTCTCTCTCTCTTTCCCTCACTCTGTCTCTCTCTCTCTCTCTCTCGCTCTCTCTCTCTCTCTCTCTCTTTCCCTCACTCTGTCTCTCTCTCTCTCTCTTTCCCTCTCTCTCTCTCTCTCTCTCTCTCTCTCTCTCGCTGATGACATAATCCTTTCCCCTCACCATGGGACAGTGCCACATTTGTCAAACAAATTCTAAACCCTCTCTAAGCCAGTCGCCTGCCACTGGTGCTTCGGTCAGCAGGGTCAGTTTTGTAGCTGGATATTTAATCATGACCGCCCTGGACTTAACTGAAACAGCACAACAAGAGATCCTTCTGGGGCATCTATAAAAGGAAAGCATTCACTGAACCGGTAGGTAAAACAGACTTCTATCTCAGGCTCTAATCTGCTCTGGGCTTTGTCTCTTGCATCATTACTTGGCATAAGGTGAACAAGACAGAAAAGATACAGAGAGAATTTACTTAATCTGGAATGGCCCCTCTGTTATGAGCTGTCTGACTTCATAATGGTAGTCCACAATGCCTATGGGACAGATGCTAAGAAAACTTTGTACCTCTGAAATAGTAATATTAATGCTGATGTGATGTTAGATTTTATTGACAAGTAATTTTACATTTATATTATAGTCTAATCACCATTAAATCTTTACACAATGTACAGGGTAGCTCCACAAATGGCCCTGAATTGTTTTATTTAGTAGGAGAATTCTGTGCAAAAAAAAAAAAAAAGGGAACAGAAAATAGGGAAAAAAGTAATCGAAATCGACATTCAGAACCTATAATCGATCAATTTTTTCCAGGTCAATTATTTCGATTACGTTCCCTTTAAAAACACTACTGTGTTACGCTATTCCGCCAACTTAAACACTGAGACAACTGAGCAACTTTTCAGTAAACTATGAGGGTAAAAAAATAAAAAATAAATAAAATTATCGTTCATTAATCGTAATCGAGTTAAACCGTTCAATTAATCGATATTTTAATTTTAGGCCAAATCGCCCAGCCCTAACAAGAACAAAGGCATGTTCAAGTGTATAATAGGCTTTATAAATAATATTTCATGCATCATCAACAGTATTTGAAGGTAAGATTAATTGCAATGTTTGGGACACTGTGGCGTATATGGACAAGAAAACCACACTAATCATCACTTTTATAACCCACAAGTCCAATGTCATTTTCTCATTTAAATTTCCTTACAAAGGGACATGTCCAAATTAGTTTGGTCCCATTTTCCCAGAGCAAGGCAAGTGGCAGCCATCATTTAAAGCAAAGCTGAACAGTTCGTGCTGCACGGCTCATTGGTTCCTTGTTCCTAGGGACATATACTTCAATTTTTTTTTAATGTTTTTAAGGACATGCAATGGGACTCAGGCATTAACTCAGAACCTCCGATTACTCTTTTTCAGCCATGTCCAATTCCCACCTCTAAGCTTAATCTCCCACATTACATGAAGTTTCTAAGCTGGGAGAGAAAAGACTAACACATGCTTCCTCTGAGCCAGGATGGTCATCCTTGGTGATGTCCCAATAAGAGAACCATCGCTTAGACGGTTGTGTTATTCATGGCCTCTGGGTTCATTAAAGAATTATTCCCTGTATGGCTTTTTAGGGAAAGAAAATGGGTTCTTTAATGAAATACTCCTTTGCAACTTCATTTTTTAATAGCATTAGTCTCAACTACAATGTGCAAACAAACTGATAACTGTATGTCCTCAGAGATAGCAGTTTAAATCTACAGTACACAAACAAAACACACACTGGAAGAGGCTGTAATTATTAAGCTGACTTTGTTTCAGCCATGTGTTCTTCATTACTATAGACACTAGACATGTCACCTTACACTCTCACTGTCAACACAGTGGTTACACCAACTTAACACCACTACAGTGAGGGTAAATATGAATGCGTATTAAGAGAGGAGTCAGCAATTCATTTTAGCTTCAGTTCTTCAAGGCACCTAGAGAGAGAGAGAGACTTTCCAAAAATCTTGTCTTGTTTTGAATTCAGCAGAGCTTTTGTGTGTGCATGTGTGATCTCTTTTGATCTTGTCATTATCTTGTGAAGATAATATTTTCCTGAGGAACATGTAATGCAGTTTCTCAAATGAAGTGTGTTTTAGAGCTATCTCTACAAGAAGATAAATTCAATGCAATTCAGTTCAAATTATTTATGTAGAACTTTTTACAACAAATGTTATCACAAAGCAGTTTTACAGAATCTTGCTCATTAAGGTCTGAACCCCTAATGAGCAAGCTAAGAGTGACAGAGCCGAGGAAAAAATCCCTAAAGCTGGAGGAAGAAACCCCACCCTCCTCTGGTCAACCTAGTGAGACAGAAAGAAAGTCTCTATTGGAGATAACTAACAATGGCTAACAGAGTGGGTACAGTTAAGAGTTAGTAGAGGTAGTTTTTTGTAGGCATCTGAGTGAGAAGTCCACGAGGCGACAGCTCTGGCACCCCAATGGTGATCAGTCAGGCTAGACTGGTTCTCCTTTGGAGATGATGATCCAAAACGTTATGGGAGACAAACAGAAAACAGAGTTAGTTCTGCTTAAATTTACAGGCTATAATTTATATCTGTTATAACAGCATCCTAGTTTACTAGAATTCTTTGTGCCCACCACCTCCCAGGTCCATGCCCTTTATCTATGAAGAACACTTTATTATGGAAAACCATAATACGCATGTCTCTTGAGCCGCTGAGGCTCAAGAAGATGGGTGCTAGAAGCCCTGAGAGGATGAGAATCTTCAATCTATCACTTACTCAGGCTTTGATCCCACCCTATCTGAAATCCTCCACTATAGTCCTGTTACTAGAAAATCACCCATAGCCTGGCTGAATGACTATTGGCCAGTAGCACTCACCCCGGTGCTGATGAAGTGCTTTGAGAGACTGGTGTGGAGTCATATAATGTCCTTCATCCCTCCCACCTTCGATGTGCACCAATTTGCTTACAGGGCTAATAGGTCTACTGTGGACGCTTTTGCTGTTGCTCTACATGCCACCCAGTCCCACCTGGAGCTCCAGGGGAGCTATGCACCCCTCCTCTTAATTGATTTTGGATCCACTTTTAAAACCATGCTCCATCACACATTGGTATGTAAGTTGTTAGTCCTTGGACTTCCACATTCCACGTGTCTACGGATTAAAGACTTCCTGACAGAACATACACAGAGGGTTAGGGTGGGCACCCACACTTCCTCAGCACCGGCTCTCCTCAGGGCTGTGTTCTGAGCCCCCTACTCTTCACTCTGTACACACATTACTGCGCCCCCACTCACCACAGCAACACCATCGTCAAAATTGCAGATGACAACACTGTGCTTATGTCTTGGGAGGATGAGTCTGCCTACAGAGACTAATTGGAGCAGTTGACAGCGTGGTGCACAGACAACAACCTGCTCCTGAACACAACTAAGACCAAGGATATCGTTGTGGACTTCAGTAAAAAGAAAAACGGACTTCAAAACACTTCACATCCAGAGGGGATTGTGTGGAGAGAGTGTCAGACTTCCGCTTTCTGGGAGTTCACATCTTGGAGATCCTGTCCTGGGGTGTGAACACAGCAGAGCTGACAAAGAAAGCTCATGAGAGGCTTTATTTCCTGAGAGTCCTCAGGAAAAACAGCATTCCCCCAAAACTGCTGGTGTCCTTCTATCGCTGTTCCATTGAGAGCATCCTGTGCTACTGTATGTGTGTGTGTGGTCTTCTAGCGCAGAGGTATTCACTCCTTTACCCTCTCTGGATGAACTGCACAGCTCTCGCTGTCTCAGAAAAGCGGAAAACATCCTAAAAGACTCCTCACACCCCCCACATGACTTCTTCCAACTGCTGCCATCAGACAAAAGGTACAGAAGCATTGAAAAAAGGCCTAACAGACTGAATAGCAGTTTCTACCCTGTCGCTATCAGGGCAATATGTATTTTGTGTGCAATAAGGTCCTACACTGAATGACTGACCTACCTCATTTCATATTTAATCCTTTTGTAATATTTATATACATGTTTACA